>JAOXJP010021646.1:0-15967 GCA_025762735.1 Platanus orientalis | reverse complement strand
ACTTACTTTAAAAAAAAAAAAAAAAAAGACAACAACAACAACAACCATAACTAAAACAGTCAAAAACATCTAGCACTTCTCAAGTTGTCGCCTACAAACTTATTTAAATAAAAACCATGATGCCTAAATTACCCAAAAAAATAATAATTAAAATACCACCTAGATCCTAAACTCTATTTACTCATAAATCAACAAATAAAATAGTAAAACCATAATACTAAAGACTCTAATCAGCAACTTTGACCTCCAAAGGATGTCGCAAAGGTATCTTCCATGTGTCTTCTCCTGTGGACCCCACCAAGCCACGTGTGGGTCCCACTTGGCTCCAATGGCAACATCACACCATCAACCAAAAACCCACTTCACCTAAAATAGCATCCAACACCTCCATAGGTTCTTCTTATCTTCAAAGATTCTCATGTTTCTTTCTCTCCAAATACCACATAAAACCCCATGAAACAAAGCCTCCAAGAACAAAATTTTTTTATAAAGAACTATGTTGAAGTGTATTAATTCCTGTATCTTCTAACACCTTTAAGGTTTTGGAGAGTCGGTTAATTCACTGTTAACATGGTATCAGAGCCAAGCCAAGTCGCAAGTTTGAATCCCTGTGGAAGTAAAAGTATTCTTCCGGACATAATGCTACACGTGTGTGCACACATTGTGGACTCGCCAATTGTCCCCAAGAGAGAACAATGTTCCTCCTGAGGGGGGTGTTGAAATATATTAACTCCTATATCTCCGAAGTCTTAACACCTTAAGGCTTTGGGAGAGTTGGTTTGTTCACTTTTACTATCCCTAAGTTCACCATTCCTTACGAACTCACTAAAATTACACATACTTCTAGTGATACGACTTCCACTACTCTTCTCACGTGCAAATCTTATAATATTAAAATCCTCCCCCACCACCCAATCCCCCTTTCCATCTTCCTCTTAAGCTTGCAAGTTCATCCCAAAACTTCTAACAATTCCAAGCAACTGACAGTCCATATACACCAGATAATAACCATTTAGCTCCCAAAAATTGGACCTTCAACTGAAAAGAAACCAAAAGATTCTCAATGATTTCATCATCCTTCTCAACAACTAATGGGTTCCATGCAACAAAGATTACACCAGTTGTTCCAATAGCTAGAATGGCACACCAGTCCGATAATTTTGAACCCACCAAACTACGTAATAATCTACCCTACATCAACTCCCTATTCAGCTCCTGGAACAGTTTATTCTTCATAATACAAGCCTTCACTAATCCTCTTCACACTTTCCGCGCCACAATCCTCTATCCTTTTTTTTTGGAATGATAATCAATTTATTAAAGAAGAGCCAAAGGCTAAAGAAAACAATGACAATCACAGGGAAGGTAAAGAGACAAGAAAGAAAGAGAACAAAACAAAAGCAAAGAACAGAAAAAAGAAAGCAAGAAACAACACCACCAAGCCTAAAACAAAAAGAAAACAATTAAGCCATCTCCGAAAGAGACTCCCAGTCCTCTACAACAAAATTCCTATCCACCAAACACCACTCAAAAAGCATCCTAACCACCAACAAAGTCAAGGCTTCCAACGAGGAATATTTGCCATAAAAAATTCTTTGATTCCTCTCCTTCCAAATACCCCAACAAATGATCCCCGGTAAAAATTTCATATGGTTTTAGAGATAACATCCAGGTCCCTAAGACACCAACCCAAGACAAGGTCCTTAATCGAAAAAGGAAGAACCTAAGAAAAATTGAGCCAAAGGATAAAGAAATGCCATATATGGTAAGCCACCGGACAATGGATGAAAAGTTGGCTAACCGTCTCTTCCTCACTCTTACAAATCACACCTATTAGCTAAATTCCAACCTCTACCCTTTAAGCGATCCAGATAGGCAGTCCACTAAAGAAATTGACCTTAGATAGAATAGAAGACCTCCATCTGCAATTAGAGGGAAAAGACCTAGTAAAGGAGTTAATCGGGCCATGATACAAAGACTTCATATTAAAAATACCCTTAGTATTAAGCCTCCACTCCCGACCATTGCACTCCCCCGGAACTAGGCTCACCGAGTGAAGCCTCCTCATTAATCTCTCCAGCTTCATCCAGCTCCCAATCATTCAAATTTCTCCTTAACCTCGGAAACCACCCCCCCCCCACATGGAAAGATTATAAATTGCATTGAACTCGATATGAAGCAAAGAATTTCCACACCAAATATCCTCCCAAAACCTAATCTCATTCTCTGCACCTGGCTTTAGAATGAACTTCAAAAAGTCTTCTTTCCCTTTGAGAATAGACTTCCAAATACCAGTCCCAAAACCCCCAGTATCGTTAGGATTCCACTCAAATGAAATGCCATATTTGGCCACAATCACTTTTCTCCACAAACTCTCTATTTGTCCCAAACCTCCACAACCATTTTCCCAACAACACCTTATTGTGATATCTAATATTCCTAATCCCTAGACCCCCATCCTAAATCGGGCGAAAACTGACTTCCAAGTTCCAATCCACCAAGTGGTATTGCCTAACCTCTGGTCTATCATTCCATAAAAAATTCCAAAAACACAGAGGCAATGGAAACAGGGAATGGCAAACAATGATAGGAAGCAATTCAGAATATAGGACGGAGAAATCTTAACTGGGGGTCAACCTCCCACAATAGATTTCTAAGCTCCCTTTTTCCTCTACCCCTTTCTTAATTTTACTTTGGCTCTTATTTCCAGCCATCTCCAAATACATTGATAACAACACTGAATTTCCATCCTTATCACAAACCATTAACCCAAGCATCCCAATCATTTTGTCAACACCCTCCTTTTCAAACTTTTCACCAAACCATCTAAAATTGCCACCTTCACACCCTTTAACACCCCTAACAACAGAAAATGGATCATGATTAGAACCTGATTTGGGTAATGTAAGAGATGGCATACTCAAGGGTTTGTGCAAAGGTGTCCATTTGGGATTTCAATTTAATCCCACTAGGCCTCCCTCCACACCTCGACTTGGTTAGTATTTTCAACACTAGAGCCGATGCTAGAAGATGCATCGCATTCCGCTAGATGAAAGCACCACTCTTCATCAAATAAATGATGAATGTTAGCTTCTACTTCATCTTCACTCCCCTTGCCTCGAATAGATCTCCTTAGAGAGACACTCATCCTTGCCAGACACAACAGGAAAAGTGTAAGAGATTATCCACTAGCCTTGGTTCCACATCATCATCATCATCATCATTCCTACAGTCCTACTCGATGAAGGGGTGTTGAACTCCCCATATACATTGGAAATCATCCCCATACCTATTCCCATAGCTAACATTCTCCTTGTTTGCATACTCAAAACCACCATTAACCGGTGATTTGGGGTTTGGAATTCCTCTATTGAGTGTGTTAATCACTTTTGAGAGCTCTCTCTATGACAACGAGAGCTGAAATTCTCGCCTGAGATCCTCGGTTGACCTTTTGTCATCCCTTTTGAAGACCTATAACAAGACTCAGCCCACCTGCTACACAAGTTGTCATCGTTGCCCACCACTTCCCTACTCTTTCTACTAGGGTTTCTTGATGCCAGGAACAACCAAACTTGTTCAAATAAATCAATTGCCCAGCAATATTCATTTACCATTGGTGTAGACTCCATTGGACTTTCTGCAAAGGATTCGTCACACCATTGCTCAATTCTTTAGCCCTAAGCAGAACTATTGGGGACAAAATGCTAATCCAAACTCGCAAATTCCAATATCACTAATGCAGACAGTATTAGTAGGCTCATGTATGTATCCCCACATAAGAGGGCTAGATTTAAAAATACATGTTATGTGGGCTTGATTAGAATTATTTAGAGGTAAGTAAATGTGTAATAAGGCTTTTAAGCCAAGGTTAGTTTAGGATTATAGGCTAATCCCAAACTGATTTTTGGCTCAATTTTTCAAAGGTTAGCTTGATTTTGGTTTCATTAGAAAGGTTATTCAGTTACCTTTCTTGGGGAAGTTATGATCAAATTACTAAAGGGTTATCAAAGAGTTGCAGGAACAGCGTTTTTAGAAGTTTTAGCAAGTTGGTTTTTTTAAAAAAGTCTAGTGTTTTAGTAATACTTGGTCACCAAGCTTAGGACTTTTTTAGTAGTTTCTAATTTGTTTAAGATTATAAGCCTTTTTAAAGGCACCCTTCCCTTTACTTTGAGAGATAATGGGCAAAGATTTATTGAAAGGGAGAAAGCCAAAGAGCGACAAAAAAACAATGCCTCAAATCATCTAGAAGATGAAAGGCAAACAAAAGAAAGAAGAAAAAACCAAATAGCACCACACACTACAACTCCTCACACCAAAATGAATGCCACACCGCTTCTTCAAAATTAGGTCTAATAGAGATCCAGTCATACAAAAATCTGTAAAGGGAAATCTCCTCAACACTCCTAGAATTTCTTTCCTTCCAAAGACCCTAACAAATTGCCCCCGAAAGATAAGACCAAATGATTGCCGGTAAACCCTACAAATCATGGATCCACCAACCCAAAATCAACGCACAAAAATGAGATGGAAAATACCAAGAAATTTGAAGATGGGAGAGGAAGAAACCCCAAATCAGGTGAGCTAAGGCACAATGAGAAAGAAGGTGATTTACCGATTCCTCTTACATCAAACACAAGACACATCTGTTAGTCAAATTCCAACCCCTACCTTGCAAATGATCAAGGGTAAGAATTTTATCCAAATAGGTGTTCCATAGAAATAAGGAGACTTTTGATGGGATACCCAGATTCCAAATGCCACGAAACGGAAAAGATGTACACCTACACCCGACCAACTCCAAATACAAAGATTTAGAAGTGAAACTACCTTTCTTAGAAATAGACCACTCCCAACCATTTGCAAGGCTTGTATCAAGACAAATCCCCTCCAAGGAACCCAATAACCTATACAATTCACCCATCTCCCAATCATTCAAATTTCGACGAACCCTTAGCATCCAAGTATTCCCCTCAACATCAAAAGCCCTAACCACCAATTCATTTGGGTCAACTGCTAAAGAAAACAAAGTCCTAAATGAATTCTTTAAAGGCATCTCTCCCACCCATCTATCCTCTTAGAATCTAATGTCTCCACTCGACCCCAACTTGAACCAAACATAATTCCAGAAAACCTCTCTCAACTTCAAGATTGGTTTCTAAATGCCATAACCATGCCTAACCCGAACCATCATTGACTCCCAAACCAAACTCAACCCAAATCTTGCAACTACCACTCAAAGCCAAAGACTATCCCTCTCGATACCAAATCTTTAGAGCCATTTGGCCAACAACGCCTTCTTATGATCCCTAATCGATCTCAACCCCAACTCGTCATCACACAAAGGCCTACAAATGGTATTCCAATCCACCAGGTGATACCTGTGATGCTCCTCCACATCATTCCACAAAAACTTCCGAAAAAGTGTCTCAATACTCACGGTCACTAATCCTAGGATGATAAAAAGAGACAAGTAATAGTTTGGAATGGAAGCTAAGGTAGCTTTTAACAAGGTTAATCTACCACCTTTCAAAAGAAGATTAGCTTTCCATAAGTCTAGCCTCAAAGAAATCCTTTCAATTACCGGATCACAAATAGCCTTAGACTTGAACTTTGCACCCAACGGTAGCCCAAGATAGGACGATAGCAAAGCCCCTATTTTACAACCCAGAATCCATGCTAAACTCTCAATATTTGGCACTCACCCACTTGGAATAACTCACTTTTACCCAAATTGATATTTAAACCTGACACCGCCTCAAACCCACAGAGAATACATCTCAGATAACCAAGTGAAAGTTCTTCTGCATCACAAAAAATATTGTCATCTACAAACTGCAAATGAGAAATCCTACACTCTCTTCTACCTATCAAGAAACCAGAAATAAATTCCCCTTCAGCCTTAGGAATCATTTTGCTCAAAACCTTGGAGACCATAATGAATAAGAGAGGGGAAAGACGATCACCTTACCGTAAAACCCCTTGAGCTCCTAAAAAATCCTATCAGCCACCCATTTACTAAAACTGAGAACTTAACAGATCTAATACAAAGGAAAATCCAACTCCGCCATATGTGCCCAAATCCCATTCTCTCAAGAATATAGTCTAGAAAGTCCCAATTCACATGATCATAAGTTTTTTCGAGATCAAGCTTACAAAAAACCACACACTTGCAAGATAATCTTTTATCCCCAATGCATTCATTAGCGATTAAAACACTATCCAAGATTTGTCTTCCTTCGATAAACACACTTTGAGGTTGAGCAATGATTCCTTTCATAACTAATTTCAATCTCGAGGTCAAAACTTTAGATATGATCTTGTAAACACTACTAAGGCTAATCAGCCTATAATCTTTTAGTTCATTTACATCATGCTTTTTAGGATCAGAGTAATAATAGAATTCATCAAACACTTTCTTAAGTCCACTTTTACTATCTCCCAACATTTTCTTACTATCACCTTTTATTTCAGAAAGAGTTTTTCAAACTTCATCCTCCAAAAACGGATGCTTTAACATCCTCTTCTCAATGTTAGAAATACGCTCAAACTCCATCCCATTAAGCACTGGCCTAACCCCCTAATCTTCCTTATACAACTTTTGGTAAAAATCTTCCACTTCTCTCCTAATTTCCTTTTGATCCTGGGACCATTATCCATTGATAGATAAACTAAAAATTCCTTTAGCATTTGCCATTTTATGAAGAAAAAAAATCGTATTATTGTCTGCTTCTTTCAACCAAGTAACCCTAGAACATTATCTCCAAAATGTCTCTTCTTTTAAAGAAAACACAAGAAAATCTTTTTTCCATCTCTCTCTTTCATCCCCTTCCCTTGAATTAAATTCAATGAAGAATATTAAAAAATTTGTGAATTTTAGGTGGTTTCCCAAGGTAGGCCGTAGGCATTGTCTCTCTTCTCCCCTAGGGTGACGCTATCATTGGCTCCCCTCTCTTTCTTCTAAGGTGCAACCACAAGCTCCCTCTTCTTCTCCTTCTCTCTTAATCTCTTTTTCTCTTTCTCTTTGTCTCCTTAGGAAAACCAAAATTTTATGAGGTTGCACCCCTCAAGAATCCTTATTTCTCTAATTCCTTTGAAGGGTTTGACTTTAATCATCACTTGATCCCCTACAAAAACACTCAATTGTCCCTTGGATTCTCTCTCCCCTCTCCCTTAATTTCAAAAGATTCTCTGTTGTTTTGCCTAAAACTTCCATTAAAGAATCTTTGGTTTTCTGAAATTTCATGATTTGAAAATCAAAACATATCCAAACTTCATGAAATTTTAAATTTTTAACTGTAGAACCCCGGTACATGTCAAAATCTACCTTAGAAATTTCAAAGTTTTCTGATGCGTCAACAGAGGTATTTTCGTAATTTTGGGATTCTGTCAAGAAATTATAAAAATACCTTTCGGGGTTATTTCTCCATATTTTCTTCTCCTCAAAGTTTCTAAACCATTCTAACTTCTCTTCTTTGTTTCTATTCTCTAATTTCTATTTATGTGACTGCTTGTGTGTATTTGACATTCAATTCTTGAGTTTTGCCTCCACACTTTAATTTTGGGCAATTACTTGAGGTTCTTCAGAACATCCCTCATCAATTACCCTTCTCTTCATTGGGCATACACAAACCAAATTCTTTCAATCCACAACCAATATCGCGCTTGACTCATCTTTTATGGGCTTGAGCTTGAACACACTTTGGGCCCATATCGTCCTCGCTAGGTTTGGATCTATTGGTTTGAGTTCACACTAAGCGAGCAAGACTCGATTTCAAAATTCGAACTTTGAAATTCCCTCGTTTTTCCTCCTCATTATGGCCCCCATTTGTGAATGCTGCATCTTGGAAATTTCCATTGCCGGCTATTCAATTAGGACACCTGTTTGTCATTGAATCAATGAACAAATTAGGTTTTCTAGACTTAACTAAATTTAAGGACCCTTAACCATCCAACCAGGGCTTCGTCATTACCACTTCTCTCACCTGGCCTAATACTGTTGGATCACCACAAATATTGGCTGCCATGTCCTTACCGTTCATCTTCCTAGCATCTCTCTAATGGAAGGTAGCCCTAACACTGTGTTTTCCACCTAAGGAAGCTGAAATAACTCTCCCCCTCCTACTTTCAAGCTCATAGCCACAAGATTACTCTGGTTCCTCGTTCCATTGTTTACCACAAGCAATCCTCCACATCGACTACCAATTTCTTTAAAGACTTCCTGAGACCACGCATGGGCCGATAACCCCCAAACTTTTATCTACCGGCTCCCTCTCACTTCTTCAAGTAGGTCCTCCCTGATCTTCACTGAAGGTCCCTCAGAATCAAAGTCAGTTTCTTTTTTGCCTTCAACAGCTTCAAAATTGAAAGATCCTTTTATTATGCTTCTTTCCAACAAAAATTGAACACCATGGATCTCTCAATTGCTTTTTTTTATGAATGTTGATCTTTATTGAAAAGAGAGAGAGAGAGAGAGAGAGAGAGAGGGAGAGAGAGAGAGAGAGAGAAATACAAGAAGTAAAAGATATACAAGAATGCCATGGATCTCTCAACTATTAACGTGTCCAAGGGTTTAGAGTATTTAAGAAAAGACAACAATGAAAGCTTAATCAAATGAGGCATGTGTCCCTTTAGACCTCTCAAATGAGGGGGCCGACTTTAGACATGGGTTTAGGGAAGAATTCCCTTAATTTTTTGTAACTTCTTAGAATTCCCTTTCCTTCTTGACCAACTATGAGCTCATCAATCTTTCCTTTAGACCTCTTAAAAAAAAACAACAACAACAACTTTCCTTAAACCCGCCACAATACCTTCCTTCTACAAAGCGTCTCTAGATACACATAGGGAAAGCATAGATACAAGCCTATCTTTTAAAATTCAAATTCTTTCTTCTTTTGAGATCTTTGGTTGAACCCACATCTCTCACCAAGTAACTACATCCCAAGTAACCCCCTCCACATCCATCTCAAGAAGGGCCTCCATGGCATAGAGTAAGCCAGCTCATCACTTTCAACCTCTTGCCACCTCTCCCATCCACCCCTCAAAGACTTCAAAAAGTTTTGATCTTCCCTCTCTTTAAACAAACAAAGGATATCCACTGTCCCATAACTATCAAAACACTAAGGATCCAAACAAGGACCACATTGAAAGGTCCTAAATCTAGCATAACACAATCTAAAACCTCTACCCTACCACCTACAACTTACCTTATTAGATAGGGTCTGAATTTAACCCTTCTCATGCAATTCATATGCATTTCAGCACTTCTCTTAAAGAAGCCTCTGCATCCACGCTTCTGAAGAGCCTGCACAAATCACTGATTGCTTGAAAAATTGTGCGGCTCCACAAGTGTGGAGGTAGGTAGCTCAACAGACTAAATCTATGAAAGCAGGCCAAACAGATGAACCCACAAGCAACCCACCATGGTGGTCTCTATCACAAGCCTAACTTAAAGTTCAAGACATCAAGGAGTAGATATAAAACTCACATCTTTTATGTCCCACCCTCCAAAGACTCTCTGAGCTCGATGATCAGGTCTTCTTTGGCTTCTGAAACCTCAAGCCTTTTACAACCTTACAATTGGCAGCCCAATCTTTGATATTGCAAGGGATGGCCTTCCCATCAAAGAAACCCAGCAAACTCTATTGTCTGTCATTCTGATTCTTAATTCATAAATCCTATTGTAAATATGACAACTATAAAATAGGATCTTACTTGAAGAAGAAAGAAAAGTGCATAAACTTTAAATTACCCATAGAATGAGAAGGTATAATTGAAGATTACGAAATTTGGAATTGGACAAAACTTGCAAATACTAATATATTGCAGAAGTCCCTAACTACATGGGAGACAGGGTTCAAGGTGTTCTGAATTTAACACCAACTATCCTATCTAGATTTTTTAGTTCAGGAAAGAAAAGAACAAAAAAACTACTACTTATGTTGCATTCTAACTCTCATGTTTTGAGTCGCCAAATATTTCAATTTACATTGAATTATTAGACCAGTCATATAAGTAATCTCAGTCCAAGATGAACTAAGTTCAACCCTGATATTGTATGCTTTCCTCAAAGTGAGTTAATTTCATGCACTTCAAATAATCAACTGAGTTATTGAACCATAAATCACAAATAACTAGGGAATGTTTCAGCTTCTAGTCTTATTTCCTTAAACGCAAGTTAACGTGAATTCCCCAACACTCTCAGCACATTTCTCTAACATAAAATGATATAATATAAACCTTATCACAATAACCAATAAACTAATTTGAAGCATTTCTCTCGATAAACTTGATGGGTTTCTCTAGACAAGTACTCATATAACCTATCACCAAAAAATAATAATAATAAATGTAATGATCCACTTTGGTAAGAGAGTCCTAGTTAGGTAGTTATAAAATAAGCATATCCTTCTTTGGTAAAAGATGCATTAAGAAACATTATTAAATATTTTGTTTCTATTTGAGTTTTATACTTCCAATTAAGTTGTAAGCAAGTTAGGAAGTGACTGCTTATATATGGGATGTATCCTTAACTACTATCTTTTGCTCCTCGAGATCCGGATGTCGGTGGCTAATAAGATTGAGACTCATTTTAGGAACTGTTGACAATTAACCAACTCTCCCAAAACCTTAAGGTGTTAGGAGATACACAAATTAATATACTTCAACAGGAATTTCCTTTGGAACGACTCAGAGGGAACATCAGAGATTCCATTTGGTTGATTGAAAGTCTTTTTGTCACCCTATGGCCAGTAGGGGTCAAGAAATTAGAAAGATCAAGGTCCATAATCAGGCATTGTTGGGGAAGTGGAATTGAAGATTTGGTGAGGAACAGGAGAGTTTATGGAGGAGAGTGATTATGGCAAAGTACAGGCGTATTTCTGATGTCCATAGTCGTGTAGTAGACAATTTTGAGGAAAGGGGGTGGAGCTTGGTGTCCCATTCTTTGTAGGTATCTTAATGATTGGGAGTGTGACGAGTGTTTAGACTCTTAGGTCGGTTGGAGGATTGTAGGTTAGTTCTTAGGGAGTTGGATAGGCAGATTTAGAGACTTAATGCCAATGGCTGCTTCTCCACTAAATCGTTTTATGATAGGTGATACGGAAACAATAGAAAACAACAGAATATACTCCAGAAATAAAATAATGAAATTTTCAGTTCAGGAGCAACTTTGTAATTTTCCTAAAATTAGTAAAATTATCAAAATACCCCTGAAATTGTCATAATTTTTTTATTTTTTAATATGTTTTTCTAACTGATTCTAGGAATTTATGGTCCAAATTTCAAAGCTTTTGAAGTTGGGAATCAAAAGTCACGGGATTTTTAATTTTCGGTTTTTAAGAAAATTGTACAAAATTCAGAAAACCATCATGCAAAAACTCAGATTTCTCCCAGATTAATGGGACTTTTTGGATGAGCTTCTATGGGCTTCAAAGGTACTTAGGGGCAACCCAAAAAGTGGGAAAACCCTAAGGAAAGCTGACCAAAATAAGGGGTTTATGGGAGGGTGATTTGAGTATTTCTGCTGCCCACAAAAAATCAGCAAAGAACAATGGTTTTACGAATGGACTAACAGCAAATAAAGTGCAGAAATATACGGATTAACTGAAGGAACCCAAGGGAGGTTAATATCTAATAGGATTAGGGTTGAATAGATGTGGCTCTCAGCACAGAAGATCTTCGTCCAAGCATTGCGATTTTGACTGGAGTTTCCCTACTCATTTGCTTCAACTTTACAGATTTCTGCCTTCAGATTTCAGCAACTGGTGAAAAATCAAGGTATTGTAACCCAGTAGTGTAGAGAAAAAAAAAGACGGGAGTTGAGAAAGTTAGTAGATGTAAGAAGATGGAGAAAGTTAAAAGGAGAAGTAAAAGGAAGAAGAAGAAGAAGAAGATGGAAGGAGAAGAAGGTGGAGTCATTAGAACAGGGAATAGGTTTTAACAAAGGGAAGGAAATATAAGAGAGAGAAAGAGACCTGGTCCACGACCACCTTAAATCAGATGAATTTTTCTTCTCTATTCATTGGGCCGATCAAATAAGGGAATGCCTATTATATAGGCTTACATCATCCTCTAATTAGAAATATCTAAAACAATAAAGAAACCCACAAAAGAAAGAGCCTAATCGACTACACTAGGGACCACCATTACTAAAACAAAACAAAGAACCCCAAAACACCCTTGGCCTTTGGCCTTATTACAAATCCCTACCCCTAAACAAAATATTAGCACAAAAGGCCTTATTGAACATAAATTCCTCCCCCCCCCCCATGTGCAACACATCCAGGACCTCTTAGACTTGGGCTTGAGCCTCCACGTGGGGTACTTGAGGTCCAACCAAGTGATAAGATGCTACATCAATTCCCCCCTCTTAGAAAATTCAACCCTGTTGAGTTTGGGAGGAGGACCAAGGATTCCTTCACCACCATATACCACACGCTATAAAATGAATGAACTTGCTCGCTTCTTCAGCTTTGGAAGGGTAAGATCTTGACTTGGAACCATCTTCATCATTGTATTGTGGTGCTTGAAAGTATGTGTTGTAGCCACAATGTTACACCTTCTTATCAAATAACCATGCTCTACTAAGAAGGATGTGACAAACCTTGAGGGGAAGAATGTCACATTATATTTTGTGGCTAAAGCCTACAATAGAATATGGAACTAAGAACCTTTCTTGGACCTTCAAACTGGTATTGTTAACCCATGCAATCTTGCAAGGATTAGGATGTGGTTCGACTTTCAAACCAACCTTCTTCACAGCTTCTTCAAACACTACGTTGGTGCAGCTACCACCATCAATGACCATTGAATAAATTTGACCATTACAACGAACTCATGTTTGGAATATACTGCTACAACGTCAATCTTATTTTATGACATGAGTCGAAAGAAGAGAACAAAGCACATGTATGGGTCGGTCTTCATCTGTCTCTTCAGCTTGGTCTTTAAAATCTTTCACGACTTCAAATACCATAGACTCATCAGAAATATATATTTCTTCCTCCAGTGTAGGGGTTGGCTTACAGGAAAGGCCCACAAAGTTATTTGAACATCGTGCTTTCTAATGCCCAAATCCCTTACATGTAAAACACTAATCTGATCTTGGTTTAGATATAGAACCTTCTTAACCTCATGATCTAGAAGGAGAAAACAGGCGATTAGGCCTGGGAGATGATGTCACACTTTGAATCTATGTCTTGCTAATCAGTCTGTTAGAAGAACCACTATCATTATACACCATGCTTCTAGGAACATTCTCCATGAGAGACTTCTTGGAAAAATGAAACTTCATGTTATTCTCTATTTGGTATGCTATCTGAATAGCATCATCTATAAAAGGGTAATAATGACAATATAAACCCTACGATATCTGAGAATGCAGACCCTATCTATACATGGCCACTAGAATATTATCATTCCACCTAATTCCAGCTCGAGCAACCAATTGTTGAAACTAATTAGTATAGGCTTCCACAGGCAAAGATCCCTGCTTAAACTAGTTCAACTACATGTGAGCTCTTTTCTTGAAATCCCATGCTTCAAACCGCTTGTTCATGGCTACCTTCATCTCACCTCAAGTAGTAATTTCTCCATTGTCTGATTTAGAAAAGCTCTTCTTAAAGAATGTCCACCAAATCCTGGTTGTCCCAGTTAATTTGGCTTCTATGAACTAAAGCTTGCATTCTTCTGGCATGTTGTACCATCTAAAGTAAGCTTTCATGTAATGTTTCCAATCCAAGAATGCATTGGTACTAAGCTCGCCACTAAAGTTTGGTACATCTAGTCAAACATGTCTCTCAATGTCATGATGTACAACATATGGCTGATTCACAACCTTATGATTCTATTCCGGCCTAATGGGTATCACCTCATGTTGCATCATACGAGAGGCCCCATGAGTTGTACTCTGAAGTGGAGGAGGGGTCGAATTGAAGGAGCCTTCTACCTGCTTTGTCTTTTTTCCTGTTGATTAGATTGTCATCATAATCTCAGCAAATTTAGCGTTAAATTGACCTTCAAGTCTATCCACCTTAGAGTTAAGGTTATCTAATTTGGAATTAAAGTCTGCTTTCGTGGCTTCCAAATCTCTTGCTTGCTTCTTAATATCAACAATCAAATCATTGTTACTAATTCCCATGGTAAAAACTCAATTCATAACAATCCCGGGAATAGTTTAGAAAGAAGTGTAAATCCAAAAAGGAGCCGAGACCTCAGCTAGATAGAACCAGTTGATAGAATTAGACTCTAATACCAATTGATGCAAAAATAATAGGAAACAAAAGAATATAGTCCAGAAATAAAATACCGAAATTTTCAATCCAAGGATAATTTTGTAATTTTCCTAAAATTAGTAAATTACCAAAATACCTCTGAAATTTTGTCATAAATTTTTTATATTTTAATATGTTTTTCTGGCTAATTTTAGGGATTTATGGTCTAAATTTCAAAGCTTTTGAAGTTGGGCCACAAAAGTTATGGGATTTTTAATTTTTGAAATTTAAGAAAATTATAGAAAATTCAGAAAACCATCATGAAAAAACTCAGATTTCTCCCAGATTAATGAAAGTTTTTGGATGAGCTTCAATGGGATTGAAAGGTAAGGGGCGACCCAAAAAGTGGGAAACCCTGGGAAAGCTGACCAAAATAAGGGGGTTTATGGGAGGGTGATTTGAGCATTTCTGCTGCCTAGAAAAAATCAGCAAAGAAGGACGGTTTTACGAATGGACTACAGCAAATAAAGTGCAGAAATATATGGATTAACCGAAGGATCCCCAGGGAGGTTAATATACAATAGGATTAGGGTTGAATACATGTGGCTCTCAGCACAAAAGATCTTCGTCCAAGCATTGCGATTTTGACTAGAGCTACCCTATTCGTGTGCTTCAACTTTATAGATTTCTGCCTTCAGATTTCAACAACTGGTGAAAAATCAAGGTATTATAACCCAATAGTGTAGAGAAAAAAAAGGATAGGTGATGCAGGATAACTAACCACTTGCTCTAAAAGCTCAAACTAATAGAGGGACGCGAAATCAATCCCTTTATCTTATGGCCCAGGTTAGGCCAGGCTCTCGATCGAACCCTCCTTTGTGGACCCCACCTCTCATGGGTCCTGCCTCTCACGGGTCACCCCACCCCAAGTGTGTCCCTGTCTCTCACAGGCTGCCCCACTTGAGCCCGGTGTGAAAATGCCCCTGCATTAATAACCTCTGATGAGGAGTTTCAAACACGAGACCTCCTACTCTGATACCACTTTGATGCAGGATGACTAACCACTTGCTCTAAAAGCTCAAATTGATAAAGGAAGGCGAAATCAATCCCTTTATCTTATGACTCAGGCTAGGTCAGGCTCTCAATCAAACCCTCCTTTATGGACCCCACCTCTCATGGGTCCTACCTCTCACGGGTCGCCCCACCCCAAGTGTGCCCCCATCTCTTGTAGGCTGCCCCACTTGAGCCCGGCGTGAAAATGCCCCTACATTAATGGGAGTTGAGGAAGTTAGTAGATGTAAAGATATGGGGGATGTAGAAGGAAGAAGAGGGTGGAGTCGTTAGAACAAGGAATAGGTTTTAACGAAGGGAAAGAAATATGAGAGAGAGAGAGAGACCTATTCCACGACCACCTTAAGTCAAACAAATTTTTCTTCTCTATTCATTGTGCCAATCAAATAAGGGAGTGGCTATTATGTAGGATTATATCATCATCCAATTAGAAATATCTAAAAAATTAAAAAAAAACCCACAAAAGAAAGAACCTAATTGACTACTCTAGGGTCCATCATTACTAAAACAAAACAACAACAACAACAACACAGTCTTATCCCAACTATTTGGGGTCGGCTAAACGAATCCTGTTCCGCCATTCCGCTCTGTTTAGGGCTATATCTGCCATTAAATTACAAGCTGCCATGTCCCTCCTTACTACCTCCACCCAAGTCAATTTTGGCCTTCCTCTAGTCCTTCTAGCA
>JAOXJP010021635.1:0-17260 GCA_025762735.1 Platanus orientalis | reverse complement strand
CATATGACATCCCCTGGTGTCCTGGACACCATCCTAGACACCAAATCCTGGACAGAACATCCTTTCCGAAAAATTGAAATGAACATTTGCTCCCTATTAAAATAAGGCACCAAATTCAAAAAACCATAATGTGTCAGCCTGTGGTAATAGGACATAGTAGGACATACAAATTCCTGGATAGAACATTTGTTCTCCCAACTCCTCTCTCTTGTGGTATACAAAATATTTGTACTAAAATGCCCTACATAGAAGCTTAAAAGTTTCAGCAGTCCTACACAAATTTTGAACTAGAGATAGGGTTGTCAATGAACCGAGTTAGCTGGTCTCATCATGAGTGGAGCTTGAGTTTTGTTTCAAGCTTGTAGAACTGAGTTTGAGCCTTCAATTTAGCTCACGCTGAGCCGAACTACACTAGTCTTAGCTTGCCAATAAGCCTGAGTTTGGTATGCTAAGTTAAGCCTGAATCAAGCTTGGCTCAATCTTAATTAGCTAAGCCAAGCCTGAGCCTGAGCTGAGTTGCGCAATGAGTTGCTCATTGACACCACTCCCGCAAAGTGCAGGGGTTAGAGACCAACGCCTCTTTGCTCTATGGTTGTGGCATCCGCCTACAGTCAATTAAAGTAGACCATAGTGTCTTTCCTTGCCTTGTTGTTGTAGGTTCAACTGAACCATATCTCCTCACTAGCGGTCTTGAGTGGAGCCAACTCAAAAAGAAGAAGAAAAAGTGTAGGGGTACGCATCTAAACGCTCCAATGATTGATTCCATGGTAAAATCAACTTGCTACAATAAATATAACAATTTGATTTTAAACCTAATAATGGAAGCAATTTGATCTTTAAACCTTTTCTTAAACATTGTGTAGATTATTCATCATAAGGGTTAAATGATTAACTGAATAGTTATGATACACTAATTGAATGGATTTTTCTTGGTTTTGGTTTGGTTAATTCCAATCTAGTTTTAATTTGATGATGCACAAAATATGCTCCTCAAATAATTGCACGACAAACCAGATCTCTGGGTGCTCCTATAACACAGACAAAGGAGAAAACTTGAGGAAAGTCACCAGTGTGGTTCTGACCTAAGTTGCCCCGTTGCTAAAATCAGCTTTCTTAGAGTGATAGAAGAAAATGAACAGGTTTAGGGTTTTTTTTGTCATATTTTTGTAGTCCATGCCTCCCTCCTTTTATATAGGGGGAGCGTACATTTTTGTCGGGATCACCTTGCGAATCCTTAGCTGTTGCAAACATAAGGTCACTTGATTATCTTCGGATTTCTTAGGATTTACTTTCTGTAATCATTGAAGGCAAGTATCTCGAAAGGGATCTTATGAGCTAGCCCAGATCCCTATCTGCTTCATATCGCATCCATCTTCATTGCTTATATTATGATCAAGCTAGAGATGTCGAGTGAATCTGGCTTTCTCCACTGGTCAGTCTTGTCGAAAGGTGCCAAGCTATTTGCTAGGCTAGTTTTATGATGGGAGCCATGACGCTTTAGGTTGAGATAGCTTCTCTACAGTGGTCAGCTCATTCTTGATGAGTTGAGTAAGTACTAATTCGATCGCTTTCTCTGATCTGCCATGATTGGTTGTTTCACTAAAAAGCATTGGGACTCCTTTGAGTCAGAGTAATTCTCTTGTAAAGATCAGGTCATATGGGATGACCTTAATAGGTCATATTGACACACAAGAATACTTGTAATGGATATCCTTATCCAGTTGGGTGGGAGCCCCAAGCTCAGGCCGACCTAATCGTTCTTGTTGATCTGTCGTGTTGGGATGATCTACTGCATCATACCTAGCCGACTAGGGAATCTATCCCTATCAGTAGCCCCTATTCCCGAGTTTGGGGTCAACCTGATGAAGGGAATTTTAAGTCAAGGCTCAGGTCAAAGAGGAGAGGCATGGGTGCTGGTCGATTCCTAGTGATTGTCTTATCTTGGGAAGTGGAGGGGTGCATTTATTATGTCATCCATACCATGATAGTTACCCTTCATCTTTTTGCCTTCTGGCCGTACACATTCCCAATGGAAGGTGGAGATCCTTTCTCTGCCCCTCAATCCAACAGTTAAGGTAGCATATGGTTCTAATAAAATCCTTTTGACAAATGGGACTCCCTTTATTTCAAATTTTCCTTGAAAGTTTCCTTCCTTCCCATTTCATTGTTGGTTCCTGTTTTTCCCAATCAAGGTTTAGTTAGTTGTCATCACCGATTCCAATTTCCTTTTCCTCAGTAGGTCTATCAGTTGTCTGACATCACACCAGTAATCCAGTTTCTGGTGAGTCCTTTGTGATTCTCTTTCTTCTTTATGGCTTCCAGGCTTCGGGTTTCCTGATAGTTTTTAGGGGTTCATTGTTTTGCCATTCCCTTCTTTCCTTTTAACGGTGCTGATATTTTTCATCCGTTTTCTTTATTAGGAGATCCTTTACTTGTGCTTTGCTTTATGTTAGGCCTCCCTTAGTCCAATGGATTCTTCAAACTCTTAGGATTTTACTATTCTGGGTTAACTAGGCTGGACCCTTAGCTTTCCCATAACTCAGTCCGGCTTCACTGCCATTGACTTCCCATCTAACATGTTTCCCACTCAATTAGATCAGATCCAGAGGATGTACCAAGTCCTAGAAGGAGTTATTCTTTGGATCCCCTAACCTAGTGAGCGAGCCTATAGCTTCCTTAGGGAGGTCTACAATTTTTAGTAGATCTTCATTGTAGGTTTTTGTTTCCTGGATCCTCTTTTCATTTGCCAGCTACTAGGTTGCTTAGGTCTTGCCCTAAGTCAGCTTATGCCCAATGCATGATAAATCATTCTTAGCTACATGGTTTTGTGGTTGGCTTGCAGGTTGGATCCCATTATTGATGAGTTCCTATTTTGCTACCAGTTGAGGGAGCAACGCCCCAATTGGTGGTTTTTTTACTAGCCAAGACCCGGTCAGGAACCTTATTATGGATCTTCCTACTTCCAACAAATGATGGGAGAGGAAGTTCTTCTTTGTTTTGGGTGTCGGATGAGAGTCTTCCCGATGGGAGGAGTAAGCACCTCCATTCGGTTCTCTAGATTATGAATTGTTCCAAACTAATTGGGTGAGTTTCCTTTACCATTATCCGTCGCAAGTGATGATAGCACCTTGTTAACTTGTTTATTTTTTTGTCATAGTACTAGCCGATCCTTCCTTGCCAGCTTCTCATTGTGCTTGGGTGTGCCAATTCATACACCACTCTGTTCATGATTTTTCTGCTATGGTCACTCCTAACTCCTTGAGCGCATATCTACTTGGTCCTGAACCCTCCTCTGAGGCCCGTACCCCTTTTAGAGGAGGTTTTTCCTTTCTTGTCTATTATTATTTTCTCTTTCTGTTACATGTACACCTTTTACCATTTTTTTTTCCAAGAATGACATCCAGACCAAACAAGGCCACTCTAGACAAGGCTCAAGTTGAGAGGCCTAACAAGGAGCCTTCAGGTGGTTTGAACAAAAGGCCTTGGTTGAGTCTCTTAAGGGATGCCAGGGAGGTCGGGGCTCATCGAGCCAAGTTGGCCATGCTTCTCAAAGTGGTCAGGGTGCCTCTGGCCCAATGGTTGGGGCACTAACTAGGGTGCCAATAAGTCCAGTCCTTCCTTAAGAGGTCCTATCGAGGACCTACCACCTTTTCACCCGACAAGTCAAGCCAAGAGAAGGGAGGAACCCCAAGGTGACTCTCTTCTCAATAATCTTGAGCTGGTAGCTCAAAGGCTGACCTAGGTTGTTAGTAAGAGTGACATCGAGCACTTCAAGGGCACCCTATCTGGAGCCTTGGTTATGAGGTTGCTTCAGGACATGATGCAGGTAAAATTTGGCATTCCTTACCCTTTTCCTTTTTTTCTACCTAACCCATCTCTACTTTTTCTATAGGTCATGACTATTTTGCTTGCATGCTCCTAGAGCTAAATCAGTACTGAGCGCTCTTGATGTATATTGTCAATTCCATATTGTATAAAATACATGGAGTGGTAGATTAGGTATAGCATGAGCACATTGCATACCTTGAGTCATGTCTCTAATCATCAAGTGTTGGTTTCCAAGAAGGAAGATGAGCTCCATCACTTGAAGTCGAGAATGATCCATTCCTAAGATTGCCAAGGTTTGAAAGCTTGAAGACTAGAGGTTCATCAAGCTCAAGAAAGGTTTGTGAAGGTATATAACTTGATAGACCTAGGTTAAAAAGATCAAAAGACCTTGACATATCCTTATGGACCAACCCATGCCTCCTACATAGATTCCCAAGTGAGTGGAAGTAGGATCAAGGCATACTGACAGAAAAATAGGGGAATTGAAACAATCCGGATGGGGTCGGATTAATCCGCACTTAGCAGATCGATCTGCTACTTATTAGATCTATCTGGTAAAGCTCGGGTGTCTCAGACTGAGACACCAGATCAATCTTGGGATGCTGGATCGATCCGTGTGGATCAATCCGACATATCTGGATCGATCCGTAATCATAGAATTTCAAAAAAAATATAATCAATGCCTGTAATTTTTTTACCGTTGGGAGAGATGCCAAATCAAGGGTGCACGACTATGCTTGTCCCCTATACGTATGAGAGAAGCTGAAGAGAGCTCTCTAACTTTTAAGAACACACACTAGAATACACCAAGGAAAAGAGAAGAAGATTTTGAGAGAGAAAAAGACATTTACTACTAAGTTGGCTCCATTCATGAGCATCCATTGAAGATCAAGGAGCCATTTAAGTGCTTCCCCAGTACTCTTCACATAAAGAACAAAAAGAGGGAAGCAATGAGAAGAGTTTACTTTAAGTAAACCCTTGTGAGAAGCTCCAAGAAGCAAAGAGACACTCTTAGAAGCTTGGTGGAACCTATTGGCACACTAGCTCATCAAAGGAGTAACCACCTTCATGTGCAACAAGCAATACACAAGCCTTGTAAGGTAATTTGTATTGATTTAAATACTTTCTTTGAGACCTTATCACTTACTGGAGACACCGGGTGTAGACTACACCCACTGAAAACATCGGGTGTAGACCATAGCACCACTGCTTGAGACATTGGTAGTATAGACCATACTCGCCGAAGACACCGGTAATGTAGACCATACCCGTCGGAGACACCGGGTATAGACCTCTCCTGCCGGAGACACCGGGAGTAGAGCTTGTTTTGTAAGTAGATAGATTTTGTAATTTTATCATTGATTGTAATGTAATTCAATCTAAATAAAATTTAGTCGCTCCATTGTGAGCTTTAAGAGTGGATGTAGGCCCGAGTGTCAAACCACTATAAACATTATGTTGTGTGTATGCTTGTGGTGTGAATTGTCTTTTCTCTCTCTATATTTACATGGCATGTTTATCATTTCATATATGATCTTTCACATTTGCAATTAAATGAAAACATAATTAATTGGAAGATCAATATTACAAATTGCTATTGCATTGCATTTGAATCTATAACAATTGAAGCATATTTATAAATGCATTAAAATTCCAAGTATTATAACTAACATCTTAAACTGGAATTTTAATTGGGGGTAAATTAAAATGAATTTTGAGATATCCTATTCACCCCCCTCTAGGATAAAATCGGACTTTCAAGCGCGTCCTTAGTACAAGGAGGAAGAGACTCCATGAGGCTAAGACCCATAATTCGGCTTTGATTGTCAAGGTGGTCGAAACTGAGGGCAAGTTTTTCGAGGCCATGGGTATAGCCGAGGCAAAAAAGGAAGGTCTTCGGAAGGCCTTGGAAGACCTACAAAAGAAGTTGAACAAGGAGGCGGTTGTTATTACTGAAGCGGTCGTTTAGTCTTACCTCTCTTTTGAGGAATGCGAGGTGAATAGGGATAAGTATTACCTTAGTGGTTGCGAGGCCTTTTGCCAGATCGTGACTCGGGCTTTCCAGAGTTGGAATTCTCTAAGTTTATTCTTGAGGATGATGCTAGGCCTTCTACTAACCTAGATGTTGTGCATGAGGATAGTGGGGCATGACGGGGCATGCTCTTATTTATTTTTCTCTCTTTTTTTGGGATAGTGTGAGGGCACCTGTAACAGCCCGCACTTGCATCATGTTGTGTAGATGAGGTAAAACCTATTCATGTGATGAATAGATTTGACCCGAAGTCCTTATAAAACCTTAGACAACCTTTGGTGTGTGTCCATGGACATGCACTGACCAAAAAGGACTTAGAGGGCCTAAAAGAACCAAATCACAAAAACTTGCACCACCACGATCGTTCGTGCCCCCAAGCGAGTGCTCACGGTGTGGTACCCCAAGCACTCGCGAGTTGAGGCGGGCGGTAGCGGACAAAAGTTTAGAACCTGATTTTTAGGAAATCTCAGGTCAAATGCTCACATGACCACGCGAGCAGTCACGTCTATGGCCCCTGAGTGTTTGCGAGGACACACAAGCGATCGCGAGGGGGTACTCCAAGTGCCCATGGCTTAAGGAGAGTGCTTGCCAAGCCTAGATTCTAAAAAATAAAAATGAGATTTTCTCCCATTTCGCATAAAATCTTTTTAGAAGGGGTAATCTCGTACTAGGATGAGCATTTTATTTCATTTTAGCCTAATTTGATTTAGTATGCACCTAAGGCATTAAAGAGAATTGAAGGGAGAGGGAATTGGGAGAAAATGAGCTCACCCAAGCAAGGTAAGCTCAAAATCACCTAGATCTAGACTTGCGTAGTAGGATTTTGGAGAATTAGACCTTAGATTTTTACTCATCTATAATTTCTCATTGAAACTATACCATTAATTGCAAAGGGTGACCATTGAAGAGGTTTGATCAAGATTTTGAAGGAGAAAGAAGAAGATAGTAAGTCTTCTTGCAAACTAATGTCATCTCTTCCTTTATTTCTTATAAGCCTTGATGAATTAATAATGGATCCTATTGTTGAATTGTTTTTTATTTATAAACCATGAGAGATTGCTATATATTATTAATCTTATGATTATAAGAGATTCTCATGTGAATTGAATGTTATTCCCATCACCTATGCTAAATTTCCTTTAGTGAATCCATGTTATCTATTGAAATTTCATGTGAATTGCTTTGAAAATCTGGACCTATGTATGTCTTGATCTCATGTTGCTTACTATTGATAGATCCATGATGTTCCTTTGAAATCCCTATGATAGATATGTAATTGACATGGATTTAAGATCGAAATGATAAGAATCCCTATGAAATTTCCTATTATGGAACATGACATGACTGATCTAAATGAATCCCATTGATTTGCCATAAGAAATGTGAATCCTTTTAAACTAACATGAAATTGAACATGAGAATAATGTCTTTGACTGAAATTAAGTATGATTTAGACCTTTAATTCCACGTTTGAACTATGAAATATGAGCTAATGATTGGTAATACTGATTCCTTCAAACAAAGTAAAGACCTCATGATCTGAAAGATTATAAGAACTATGAATTATGGAAATCTACTTGAATTAATAAATATGTGTGATCTACATGAATGAATTATGAACAATTGAATATGAAATGTGAATGTATAATGATCGGAACGTATTGAACCATGAAGCCTTCTTTCATATGTCATGAGAGCTCATATGGACTATTGATATCCTTTGATATGTCTTAATTATTTATTGTACTTTGAAATGTTATTAAATCCTTTGAGCTATTGATCCCTCTTTGGGTCTTATTGAACTATTGGACTCCTTGAACATGATTGAATCGTTTGGCACCTTCCATTGGGTCGCAACAATGAAATATGTATTTGGGATCTACCATTGGGTCACAACAATGGTAAAGTATAGATGACCACACTGGGAATCTATATAGAGACCTACCCTTAGGTCGCAACAAGGGATATGATATGATCTTTGTGACTTTTTATTAGGTAGCAACAATGAAATATGTATATACGACCTACTATTGGGTCGCAACAATGTTTAGTAAGAGGACCACACTGGTAATTTATATAGGGACCTACCCTTGAGTCGCAACAAGGGCTATGATAAATCTTTGGGACCTTCCATTGGGTCACAACAATGGTAAAGCTATTTGGGACCTTCCATTGGGTTGCAAAAATAAAGATTGTCATTCGACTATTGTATTGATTCATTGAACCCATTTAATTATTGTATTGTGATCTCTCATTGGGTCGCAACAATGGTGTATCATTGACTACTTTAAACCTTATTGAATCCTTTGAACTTATCGAATCCTTTGATTATTGTTTCGGGACCTATCATTGGATCACAATAATTGAAGTTATTAATATTGAATTGGCTTGTGCCTTTCCTTTATTTGAACCTATCGAATCTTATTGAACATAGTTTCAGGACCTCCCATTGGGTCACAACAATAGAGAACAACGATTGAATCTTTGAAATCTAATAGTAAGTGACATGAACTAATTAATAAGACAATGATTAAGTTTATAAGTAAATGAACCATGTGATATGAATGTATTTAAATCTTAATGATAAGTGAGTAAACTATTGATAAAAAAGTATGAAAATAAATATGAAAAAGTGATACATTGACTAATTTTGAAAAAGAAAAATGCTACACTTATCATTGCGTTGTGACACGTACTCCTTTATTGTCCATGGCATTGATTGTGGTTATGTTGTTTATTTAATTGTACCCATGGACTTATATGTTATTGCTTCATATGAATTGAGCTTTATATTGTTATTCATGCTTATGTTACGTAAGAGAAACATATGTGCAAGCTATATCTGTTATCACTTAGATATGGTTTGCATTTATACTTGTTGAGTCTATCAAGCCCACTCCAATTGGCACAGGTTAGGATGATACGATTGATTGATTAGGTCGATGGCTTAGTTGTTGTGGATCCAGTTAAGGAAAGATTGTCATTTTTCTTATTGCTATTTAAGACATGAGATGGATGAATGTAATAAGTACTTTACATTAGAGTTGATTATAGTGAATGTATATGATTGTGGAGACTTATTTGTTGATGATGTTATGAGATAGTTGACACTTTTATGTTATGCTCATGAACGCTTTATATTGAGTAGATGAGTTAATATTTCTACTGCACTCTATTGTTCTAAAATGGAATGGTTATGGATATATATGTTATAAATGAGTTATACTTCCATTGAAGGTAAAGATAAGGAATCAAGAGTTATGGTTTAATGATGAGGGGCTTATGTTTAAGGTTAGGCATAAGCAAATGTAAATGTTTTTTATGCTTACGCATATTATTGAATGCAATGGACTGTGATATTATGATATGAACATATGATTGTATATGTTATGGATTATGGATCGAGTGTCAATGTGACGCTCCGAATTCGGGGCGCATATGGATGTTATATGAGTTCGGATCACACCTCCTTTTGTCAGAAAAGATTAGGTACATACATAAGTTTTTCCTGATGTATTAGAATGGCATCAGGGGGTGGACACATCAACGCTGAAAAGTGATAAGCACCCCCCCAAAAAGTGTATGTCACTTTTCAACATTGATGTGTCAGCCCCCTGATGTCATTCTAATACATCAAGAAAAATTGATTCCAATAACTAATCCCAGCTCCCTTTTGTACCCTTATTTTGTAAACACTTTTTCTATCTTCAATGGTTTTGGCTATTACTATAGTGGTATGAGTAGTTTTTCACAGTTGGTCAGTTGTTCCCTTGACTTTGTCTCTGCATAGCTTCTTTTTGGAGTCGGGCCATACCTAGGCCTTTTTAACCTCCTCGAAGGTTAGTTGTTCTCGACAACCTGAACCCCCTAGACTCAAGTAGCCCCTTCTCGAGGTTAGGCCACTTTAGCCTTTCCTCCTTTCCATAGGTGGTTGGTCACCCTTGAAGACCTAAGCCCCTTAGGCTCGAGTAGCTCATTCTTGGGGTTGGGCCATTTTGGCCTTATAACTTCTCTGTAAGAGGACAATTTCCCTTAAGACCTATGCCTCTAAGGCTTGAGTAGCCCCTCCTTGGGGTTGGGCCACTTTAGCCTTTTTTACCTCTTTGTAAAAGGCTAGTTTCCCTTAATGACCTGAGCCCCTTAGGCTCTAGTAGCCCCTCCTTAGGGTTGGGCCACTTTTTCATTTTCACCTCTTTGTAGTTGGTTGGTCGCCCTTGACAACCTGAGCCCCTTAGGCATGAATAGACCATTCTCGAGCTTAGGTCACTTTGGCCTTTTCACCTCTTTGTAGGAGGTTGGTCGCCTTTAACAACTTAAGCCCCTTTGGCTCTAGTAGCCCATTCTTGGGGTTGGGCCACTTTGGCCTTTTTACCTCTCCTTAGGAGGTTGGTCGCCCTTGACGACCTGAGCCCCTTAGGCTCGAGTAGCCCCTCCTTAGGGGTAGGCTACTTTAGCCTTTTCACCTCTTCATAGGTGGTTGGTCACCCTTAATGACTGAGCCCCTTAAGCACAAGTAGCCCCTTTCTCGGGGTTGGGCCACTTTAGCCTCTTCACCTCTTCGTAGGAGGCTAGTCACCTTTGATGACCTAAAGTCCCTTAGGCTCTAGTAGCCCCTTCTCGGGGTTGGACCACTTTGGCTTTTTTACCGCTCTGTAAGAGGTTGGTTGCCCTTGACAACCTAAGCCCCTTAGGCTTAAGTAGCCTCTTCTTAGGGTTGGTCTACTTTTGCTTTTTCACCTCTTCGTAGGAGGCTAGTCACATTTGATGACTTAAGCCCCTTAGGCCACCTCTGTGTAGGAGGTTGGTCTCCTTTGACAACCTAAGCCTTTTAAACTCAAGTAGTTTCTATTGACTTGATCCATAATGGTGCCCATATCAAGTGGCTTTGGGTTTCCCCAATGGGTGTAAAAGTTAGTTCATCAATGAATGGACCTTGGGCCTTTTACCCTAGATAGTATATGTTCTTTCAAGATACCCCTTTTTAATTGATGGAGAACGGTACAAAAGCAGCTTATTAGTAGTACTTCCTAAGATGCTCTACATTCCAAGGGCGGAGCAATGATTTTCCTTCCAAAAGTCTTAAGGTGGTAGGTGCCCAGCCGATTGACTCTAACCACTCTGTATGGGCTTGAGCTTCCCATTAATGGGATTCTAAATGGCATTGCTAATTTTTTTTTAATACCTTTTTTAATACCAAGTCCCCCACCTTGAATCTTCTTTGTTGGACTTGTGTATTATAGTACTTCGCCATCTTCTGCTAATAGAAAACAATCATAAGTGCCGCTTCTTGTCTTATTTCCTCGACTAGGTCCAAGTTCAATCATAGACTCTGATGATTTTATTGGGGGTCAAGTTGTCCAATCCTATAATTAGTTAATCCAATTTTCACTTGTAGCACCTCGTGTTGCACTTAAAGGAAAAACCTGTAATTTTACCTCGTAAGGGTAAAACTATCATTTCACATGTTTTAAATAGACCATAGATTGGTTTAAGGACCCTTTGGACTGAGTTAGAAGTATAGAACCTAAGTTGGACTACGAACTTATCAAGTTTCAAAGTTTTTTCAAGTGCGTAATTGGGATAACTTTATAAACATGTACCAATCCCAAGACAATTTAAGTATAAGCCATACATCATTAGAAAGGTCTTCGAGTCTACTTTCTAATGTCTCAAACAACGTATAAATCGGAGTTCTCTACAAAAGTTATGTCCATTTTTTCACAAAGGGTCAGTGCTAAACTTTCTGAAAAAAGTGTGATCCACCACAAAAAAGATCACGAGAAAGATCATGGGAAGGATCATGAGCATGATTGATCATGAGAGAGGGATCACAACTCTCGGGTGTTTCTCAAAGAGGCTCCTGATCGATCATGAGAAGGATCACAAGCGTGATCGATCATGATTTTATGATCGATCAAGGTTGGGAATTGCTAAAAGTTCTAGACATTTATAATTTAAGTAATTTTTTACATGGCTTTCACCCATTAGACTCTCACACATGTGGGATATTATCTTGGATGAGTTATAAATCCTATAAACTTTTATTTAGGTTATTTAGAACAAAAAGAGTAAAGGTTAAAGGGAGTAAAGAGGACTGGGAGAAGGAGTTCTTCCCTAAATTGGTAAATTTTACCCCTAATTTTGAAAATATGCTAGAATAGGTGTTTTTCTTACTACATATAGCCTAAATGAGTATGAATTTCTATTTTCATACCTTAGTTTATGTATTTTAACCACGAAATACCTTGTTAGCTTATAGGGAAATGAGATTTGGACAAAGGAAAAAAGGTTTTTGGCGGATGATCCTCTTCAAAACCAAGATTAGAAGTATTTAATGTGTGGATATATATTTTATGCTCACTTTCATTTCCTATGATCTTAGATTTGTTGTTTGTGAGCTATGTTTTGATGGATCTATCTCTACTTCTTGAGAATATTGATGACAGATCATAGATTCTTGATGTAAACATGTTAGTTAGCAATTTCCTTGTTGGTTTCTTTGATTTCTTGGGTTATAGAGTTGTGTTCTTCGTGATGAAGCTTTGTATAATGATTAGGATGGTCTCTAATCTATGTAAAGAAATTTAAAAACTTGATTTACATGAGTTATAGGAGTTAGAAGGTTTCTTGTGGTGGATATTGGATCTCTCCTTGATTTTCTCTTAAGATTCTTAATTCTTGCACTTTACATGTTTGATAAAATTAATCTTAGTTGTTTCTCCACAATTTACATGTCTTATGGATGCCTTTAGATTCTTTACATGGACCTATTACTCTCTTTGATGGATTCCCTTTACTTTATGATTAATCTATATCAATTTGTATAATTATATTCATTCACATGTTAGGATCTTAGAATTTAGGTGTAATACATTAGGCTTTGCATCAATTAGAAATGTTTGGTGGCATGAGCATGTTACTTTAGCATGGTTTACTTTGGTGTTTTTATGGAGTATCTTATTTGAGCTTTCACATGAGTTTTGAAACATTCAAATTGTTTGACTTTATCATAAAATGCATTCGGCATGAAAAGATTTTACTTTCAAGAGTATCCCTATTCTTTAGTATTTGATTAAGCATCTTTGTTTGCTTATTTGTCACACCTTGAAACCCATACTAGTAGGGCCATGAATTTTGGTACATGATAGTACATCATTCATTCATTTCCTATAAATTGCTTACAATTTTTTTTTCATTTATACACAATAGAATTTCATGTTAAAAATCATAACCATCCACCATCACATAAGTCTGACTTGTATAAATTTTCCATATTCAATAAACCTAAAAATAATCCATAAACCATAGTTTAACATTCCTAGTTAAATAAATAAATAGTCTAACATAAACTAAACTATCAACTAAAAGTCAAATAACAATCTAAAATCCACAAACTTATTACATTCTTTGAATTTAATCTGAAATAAATAATTGAATTAAAATAAACTAAAGTCTCTAAACTGAATCAATAACTCCATCCAAGCCTTTAGTCCATCTCTAACTGAACTGCTACACAACTATCTCCTCATCATCTGTGGCACCAAATTTGGGGTGAGCTTGACAAACTTAGTAGAAAAACAGTAAACTAAGGAGTAATGGATCAAGACTTAGCACGAATTAAAACAAAATAAATAGTTGCATGCTTTTTAATAAAGTATAAAATTGAATATAGTCTAATCATGTAAATCATATATGAACTGAAAACATTTAAAGACATTAACATACAAATGGTTTTAACATAACAAAGCAGATACATATAACGGTATTGAACAGAACAAAACATGTAAATTAGAGGCATAAGCCAATACAAATAACAGATACACCATTTAATCCCTGATGCAAAGGGCTAGACACATTATTTAATCCCTGATGAGAAGGGCTAGACACACCATTTAATCTCCGATGAGAAGAGCCAGACACCATTTAATCTATAGTGAGAAGAGCCAGAACATTCGCAACATAAACTAGGTG
Source organism: Platanus orientalis (assembly GCA_025762735.1). Taxonomy (NCBI): domain Eukaryota; kingdom Viridiplantae; phylum Streptophyta; class Magnoliopsida; order Proteales; family Platanaceae; genus Platanus; species Platanus orientalis. The sequence continues at coordinate 3,429 of JAOXJP010021635.1, read as the reverse complement.
TGATGGGTATCATCTCGTACCTCACTTGGTAGCAAGGGATGCTTATAACAAAAAAACATAATAGAGACAATAACAATAACATTACATAACATATAACAATCCATAGCAGAACATAAACAAATTCACTTTACTTAAAATCAAAGATGTTTGATCCACCTAAGAACAAAACTATGGAACAATCATATTTTTGCAAGAACAAATAAGAACATTTCACATTCTGATCATAAATCAAACATATAAACATGTAAAGATCTTACAAAAACAAAGAAAATAAAATCCTATGGAAAACCATCTTTTAAAATCGATGATTTCAGAACCTCAAACCGAATGAAAACTTATAGCAAAACAATCCCTAACATGTAAAACATAAATCCAAAATAATTTAGAACCTAACACTTTTGTAAAACAAAACATGATGTTTTTACATTCTTGAAAAACTCAAAACCCTCTTTGAAAAACCATTGTTCTTTGCTTTAAAACCAGTAAAAAAATCAGAGTAGTTCTTTGCAAAACAAAATTAGATCACTTCTATGAACCTAATGAATGAAAAACCGAAGTAGTTTACATGGGTTCTTACCTCTTTGTGTGCAAAAATGTTCCTAAGATTTGTTCTTCAAAAAAATCCCAAAACCCTTGCAAAACTAGTTTTTCCTCTGCCTTTTTCTTCCTTTTCTCTTTCTCTTATTATTTGATCTTTCTCTAGGTTTCTAGGTCTCTTTAGGTCAAAACATGACCATTTATAAGCCCAAAGAGAGTCATACACAAAATATAAACCCCTCACAAGTCGAAAATTTGCAAAAAATGACTTTCCTATTCGATTTAAACGAGGCGATCGATCGGGTAGGATGCCCGATCGATAGGCCCCAACCGTAATTTTTCAATTTTTTTCTCTAGTTTGACCCTCGCTCACTAAAACTCTTCTCACGCCATTTATTTTGTTGGACTCTAGACTTACGTGTTTATCTAATGACATAAAATTTGCTCATATATTCATCGTACATTTTCTTTGGTGTGTCTCTAAAGTTGTGATAATTTACATATCAGTATATGTGTGTTTAAATGATCCTAAGTCTGTATGAATCATATATAACATGTGTATACATTCTAAGTATGACACATGTACAAAAAATATGTGCAACATGTGCAGGATGTTCATAATCGATATTTGGTTCTTTTCATGTGATTTACCTCTTTGGTTTTGGATTCTTTATGAGATGGATTATACAAATATTTTCAAATGCTTACATACATAGTAATTACTTTACTTCACATAAGCATGAAATTTGGCATTCGGATTTAATATGATACCCTTATGTGGGAATATACCTTTTTAAACCCGAAAACCCCTAAGTGGGTTGGTCCTTCTAACCCTTAGGTACCCTACAATCAGGTCACATTAATAGGCGAAGAGACACTAGTTTCATGGGGATTTACTATATGTGTATGATTTTTATGACCCTCAGAAACCTTTATATGGGTTGGCTAAATAGACCCCTAGAGGCCTTTATGTGGGTTGCCCTTGTTGGGCTTGGAGGCCCCTTTATGGGTTAACCTATATGGCTTCAGGCACCAAATCACTGGGTCACATCAATAGGTGAAGATGACCATCGTGCTCATTAGTCTTATGACCTTGAAGACCCCTTAATGGGTTGGCCACTCATGGAAAGAGACTCCTTTGTGAGTAATTCGTATATGATGTGATTTGTCGGAGACCTTTACATGGATTACATATTTTGTATTTGTCAGATACCTTTCGTGGGTCATTTATATTTAAGCTCATTTTGTTAGAAATCCAACATAGTCCATTTGCACATGGTTTTGGTACATGACAAAGACTTTTATGGGTTAGCATATGGCGTATAGTACGTAGTACATGTATGCTTTGGTTTGGTACACTTGGACACTCATATGGTTACCTTGTGGTATATACATATTCGAATCTTAGTAAGGATACATGATTAGTATATTTATTGTACTCACATACACACTTTGATTTCTTACTTTATCTTAATTCCTATTTACTATTGTAATTATCTTTGGCCTCCTTTGTGTGGCATAAACTATGTACCCTTTTGCTAAGCCCATCAAGCTTACCCAAAATTGACACCACCCACAGGTGGAGTCTTAGAGGACAGGTATTTGTAGATTATGTTTGTGATGCGGCGAAATGAGATATTGGAGGGGCTTTCAAGCCTGAAGATGCGACATTTTATTTCATTTTTAGTTTACTTTGATGAAGATGTATTACATTTTAGTACTTTGGATATACCCTTTTGGGTAAGGATGTATTTACTATTATGGGCATGTTGATGCCCTTTACTTTTGGATGGTTTTGAGATACCTTAGACGTGTCGTTTATATATTTCTACTGCACTTAATTTTAGTTTACTATTGTTATTATTATTTTGCTATGATGTGGTTGATAAAATGAATTTAAATGGTTAAAAAAAGTAATCAATGTATATGGAGGTTATATAAGATGAATAAAAGGGTTCTCCACCATGAACACAGGATCTTTTGGCTAAGAGATACGGCATTAGGGCGTGTTACCCAGTGTCCTGGATCCAGGTTCGGGCATGAACCATGGCCCACGGCCCACTGGTGTCACTCTTCACTTCCATAGGTGAGGAGCGATGGAGTTTCTCCTGTTGGAGTTCTAGTGATCGTCCTATAGGCCCAGAGGGCACTGGGGAGCTCTTCGGGTCATAATCCTTTTGATGCATCTAACTTGGTTTTAATTGTTTTGAGAAGGGTTTAGTTAGTGACCTCGACTGGCCCGTTGGTGTAATGACCCCAAATTTCATAGCCTTATTTGTCCGTGAAACTAGGTTGCTACTAACCTAGTCCATATTCTAATCGGTACAAAATTTTCACTTTTATCTTAACTTGTAGGATTACTTTAAAACTTAACATTAAACTAATCATATACAACAGAATAAAAATTGATCATCACTAACATCATAATCTTAAAAGTGTAGTGGAAATAAACCATATCATATAAACAAGCCAACTATTATGTCACTAATCTCCCATCATCAATAGGAGCTAAAACCTTCATCATCACATCTCAAAACTAAAACCATATGTCTCAAAAGTTGGATTTCAACAACAACAACAACAACAAACAGCCTTATCCCAACTAATATAAAGTAAGAGTTTGCAATGAACTATACCAACTAAAAGAGAACGCATCAGCCGCATGCCTTCCCTTCACCCTCAAGGTACTCTAAATGCACATGCACTAAACCTCCTCTGTAATAAAAATGGTATGGATTTGTGAGATCCACGGCTTATAAGTATATACACAAAACCTATACATAAACCAGATGAGTAAGGCACAAATCTTTCAATATAAAAATACTGAATATATCTCCATATAGAATATATACCAATCTCTAACGTGTAGGCATGTGTTAGTGTGCATATATC
>JAOXJP010021624.1:521-17261 GCA_025762735.1 Platanus orientalis | reverse complement strand
TCCCCCTTTTGACAAGTAGAGCCCTTTCCAACCCGCAAGCCATCGTTGAACTCGGTCTAGCACCGGATTCCAAGAGTTGTTTTTATATGGGGCCCCCAACGGCAAACCCAAATAAAAAATAGGAAGCTGCCCCATCTGACATCCCAGAACATAAGTCAATCTCCCCAAATTATCTACCCAACCCACTCCATATATGCAACTTTTGGAAAGGTTCACCTTTAGACCCGAGACCACTTCAAAACATCTAATAACACATTTCAAATATTTAAGTTGCCTTTCAGAATCCTTGCATAACACAAGAGTGTTATCAACAAAAGGAAAAGATAAAGTGCCAAGGTGAAGCTATCCACAATCCAAATGACCTATATAGTTTTTTGTTTCCATGGAGAAGTGAGAAAACACAATATGAAATGACCTTAATGCCCCTAACTCATCGAGGTTTGATCCCTCAAAAGATGATTCAAGATAGTCTTCTAGGTATAAAGAAAGTGAAATTGATGTGGGATTGCCTAAGGGAAGTAGTTTCCCACAATTGTAGGGCCCAAACAATATCAAGAAACACACTCTAAAAGATGGAATAACAAAATAAACCACTTCTGGAAATTTCTAGGCATGGTGTGAAATTTCCAAAATGCCTGTCAGTATGTCAGAAAATTCTGGGTTTTGGCAGGGTTATTCTTAGGCTCAAAGTGTACCTTTGTCTCAAATTTCAACAAATTTGGATGGGATTTAGTGTGTGATCTTGTATAAAGAAGGTTTCTGTCCTGTTTGTGAAGAATTAATACAAACACACAGTGTACTATAGTGGACAGGATAAAGGCTGAATATATAGGACTAAGGATTGGATCTGATGTGGAATGGGGATCAAAACAGGGGATTCCCAAGGTTGTAACCAGTAGTGTAGTATGGCCTTAATTGGGACTGTATTATGAGAACAGAAGAGGAACTAAAAGAAGGGATTCTCATTTGTGAAATAGGTTAAGTCTGAGATGGGATTAAAAGCAGAGAAGGGTCAGATCTGGGACAAAATTAAGGCCACAATAGGACTAAAATTTAGATGTGGGAGTTGAATGTTTGATGACAAACAATAGCGGAAGAGTGGGGATCAAATGGTTTGATCTGGAACAGATTTTGGGGTGTCCAAATGGAATAAAGGACTGGGGTTTTAATTTGGGAAGATGTAGTAGACCTGGGCGAAGCAGCACAATAAAGAATATACCAAAAATTGATGCAGGATATTACAAAGCCCTCGAATAAATTGTCAAATTAAAAGTATGGAAGCAAATAGTTCAAGAATTGAAATTTTAAAACACAAGTAGCCATGAAATTAAGAAATTTGTTAAATAGAATCAAAGAAAAGAAGTTTGAATGAATTAAGAGAGAAAAGAAGTAGAAATGGCCAAAAAGGGTATTTCCATAATTTTGAACAAAAATCCGAAAATAATCAAAATGTCCTTCTGACACATCAACAAATTCTGAAAAATTTAGGATTGTTTCTGATTTTTTTTAAGGGTTTCTACAGTTAAAACTTCATGATCTTTGGATAAGATTTAATAACCCAAATTATGAAATTTCAAAAACTTGCAAAGATTCTTTAATGGAGTTTTATGAAATTAGAAATGAATCTTTGAATTTAAGGGAGAAGGAGAATCAGATAGACAAAAAGAGGGAAAGATAAGAAAAGACTAAGAGAAAGATATGAGATATACCTTAAAGAAGAGGAGGGTGAGAAGACCTCACGAGTGAAACTTGGTGCTACAACCCACGATGGGCTAGAGAGGGGAGCCTAGGAGGTGTCACCCTATGTGAAAGTGAGAAAGGACCAGCCCATGGCTGCCTTAGGAGACCACTTAATAACACACTTTGTTTAATCAATCTTTAATGTTTTAATTCATAGGGATGGGTGCTTAAGCAATTAGAAACTTGCTAAAATTAGAAACTTCCTAAAAATCCTAAACTTGCTAGCCAAGTTTTCTAAAACATAAATCTTTTAAACAACATAACTTCCTAAACTTTAAAATTACCAAAAAGTAGGAAATGTAGGAGCTGTTAGCCAGCACATGAGTGGGCCCCATAGTTTTACTTTAGAGGTCTCCCCATGTGCCAACTTGTGCCACACGACTAGGCCTCTTTATGGGCCCCTTCTGTCATAATTGGAAGCCCAATAAAGAGCCCATCACACTAAGGACGTCCAGCCTATAACATCCCCAATTCACCCTTGACTTTTCAGCCCAAATTACAATAATGCCCTTAAAGTAAAATTCCTATTCCATCCCTTGGCTCTAATGGTCGTCTTATAATAAAAAGAACCCACCCTTAACAAACTAAAATAACACATACATATTACAAAACTTGAACCTTGCTCTCTTGTGTGGTGGCACATACAAGAGTCTTTTCTTGTTGTCCACATCACCGGAATTGGGTTCTAAGGCTGCTGCAAGGTCTGGAACCATTTGTTCTGAAATCTGCTGCACCAAAACAGCAAAAAGAAGCAATTAGAGGCTGTCACAGGGGAGAAAAGAGTTCAAAGTTAAGGTTCCTTGGGGAGAACAGGGAAGGAAAGAGGGTTGAAGTCATGGGGATGAAATTCTTGATAATTTGTGATATAATCTCTTGCAACAGTCAATAAATTCAGACAAAAACAGCAAACAATAATGGATTAAGAGAAGAAATCAAGAAAGAAGAAAGAGAAAGGAAGGAGAGAAGATGTAGAAGAAGATGGTAGATCGAGAGAAGAGAAAAGAGAGATATTTTAATGAAGAAGAGAAGGGAGGAGAGAGAAATACCTGTTCCACTCGTGGAAACCCAGAATCCAGCCAATTTTATTCAATTTTCATCCACCACTTCGTACAGACCTAATTCCCTTTATTTATAATTTTTCTCACTCCTATTTCAAATTGGAAACAAAAACCTATTTTTAAAGTGGTTGTCAATCAGCCCTTCTAAAATACTTTTGATAATTATTAAAAAAAACCTAAACTCCTCCTATTTGCATATAACTCCTTGGCTGAAAAACCTTATTACAAAAACCACCCTCAAAACAATAAAATCTGACAAAAATACTCTTAAAAACAGTAAAATAAAAACTAAACTACCAAGGCCTATTGGGCCTCTTCCAAGACCTCTCTTAGGCCTTGATCTTGGGCCTCGGTGTCCAACAACTTGATGGTTGCTGCATCAGAAATACCTTATCAACATCCTTTACCCACTTAAAACAAGTAAAAGAAGAGGTGGAAAACTCATATCAGGTATATCATGTGCCAATCATCCCAAATGACAATATTTTTACCTTGTTGACCCTCCCTATGGAGATGTATACAACACTATTGTGAAAAATGGAGAGAGGTGAGATAGAAGGTTTTCTTACATCCCGCTCCAGAAAATCCAAAAGATGTGTATGTCATTAGGCAATATTTTTACCCTTGTCCCAATCCAAACCACCTTATGGCTTGGCATGGTTTTGTATGTCAAGGGATCAAAAAGTTGGTAGAAGGAGAACATTAGAAAAATATCATGTGGTCTGTCGGTCCAAGCTTTTTTGTGAACAGCCATTCCTTTTCTTACCATACAAAAGGCTGGAGGGCTGACTGATACACATGGTAGATAACCATGCTCTCTTTCTGCCATGTGGCAACCAGTCCCTGCGCATAAAAGACCAGCCATGCTTGGATGCAAAGTCAACCCTAGGATTTCCCTAGGTGACTGACAACCAAAACAGGATGTGGTTCATGAGAACAAGCAATGTTAAAACTACACAAACTTGGTTTTCAATCACCTGGAGCAACCTAGGTTTGACATGGCACATAAGCATGGCTAGTTCCCAGACAGGTGGGAGTCAATTGGTTTCTAGCACTACTTCTCAGAGACTTGGTGCATCAATTACCTTAATCAATTTTCCACTTGCTGTCAAATGTTTTAATTTTGCTGACAATAGCCTTTTGAAATTTGGTGCCCAGCATTGATCCTACATAATGAACAAGTGAAAGGTTAGAACCATTTCAACCACAATGAAGCAAGATTATTAACAGCGTCCCTTTTATTCGAAAAAATCTCTAGAAACATTTACATTATCACATTTGAAATGAACATGTATATGGTCTTCCTGCGTCGGGACTATGATAAAGGGTGGTAATGGGTCCGGTCTGGGTTCTGGTTGATGGATGGTATCAACAGGGAACACCAACCCAAATCCAGAACAAGCAGATCAGCTTGGCGGGTTTCTTTGTTTAAAAAACTGGATTAGGTAATGACAGGCTCAGGTTGGAGCAATATCAGCAAGGCTGGGAAAGGTCAAGTCAACCAGAACCCAGAATTGCCGTATTGGGTTGATGGCGGACAGGTCAGGCTTAGCCACCCTAACTATGACCAAATAGTAGTTTTGTAGAGGTATATATCAGTCCTGCATTAAGATCAGAATAAAAATCGATGATACTTTAGACATTTGTGAAAATAGCTGCAGTTTGAAAAGTTAGACCTTTTGTTTTCTGTGCACAACATTAGATATTTTCAAGTTATGGTAGAAATGGAAATACCTCAATGTATGTAGCAATAGCAGTCTTGTTAGAACCACTAGGCTCTTTCAAAGTGGTTATTGCTTCCAATATAAGATTGTCTAACCTACAACCATAAAGGGAGAGACCAACATAATATGTCAGGAATCACCCTAAATGCATACAAGTCACAGTTGTGTGCAGAAGCAGTAAACTACAATTTTTAGAATTCTCATAAATCTGAACTATATTATATAAAAAGGAACAACCCAGTGGGATGTCTCCATTGTGAGTGTGACCCAAAGTAAATTTGTATCTCTACATCTACAGAAAGGGCAGAACAGTAATTTTACTGATCTAGATAACTGCTCCAACTTTTAATTGAGGACATAGAGATATATTACAAAACTAACTCCTACACTCCAAACTACTGTCATATGAAATAAATAATAAAAACTAATAATTAAAAAAAAAAAGAACAACAATAACAGGCCTTATCCCAACTACTTAGGGTCGGCTAAACGAATCATGTTCCAGTTCCACCATCCCACTCTATCTAGGGCCATATCTGCCATTAGGCCCATTACATCGCAAGCAGTGCACCCAAGCCTTCCCTCACTACTTCATCCCTAGTCGATTTTGGCCTTCCTCTTGTCCTCTTCACACCTTCTACTTGCATCATCTCACTCCTCACTGGTGCAGTTATTAATCTTTATTGCACATAACTGGACAATCTCAGTTGACTTTCTCTCATCTAATCACCTATTGGTGTTACATCTATGCTCCCACAAATGAATTCATTTCTAATTCTATCCTTTCTAGTCTTGCCACTCATCCATTTTAACATCCTCACCTCAGCCACACTCATTCTATGTATGTGTTGTTACTTGGTTGCCCTATTCTGCTTTTTAAAGTATGGCTGGTTTTATAACCATCTTATAAAATTTTTGCTCCAATTTTAATGGCATCCATGCATCACACGACACTCCAAACACACCTCTGACTTTAACCACCCGTTTTTTTAATTTCTATGTGCAGCCCTATAAAATCTCCCTCCTTATGGATGATTGAACCAAGATCACAAAAATGGTCACTACAGAATAACTCTTTGTTATTAATCAAACTACGACTCATTTCTCCTAAAATTTCATTCCATATATTCTGTTTTAGTCCTACTTATCTTAAAATGTTTAGATTCTAAAACTCCGTAGTTCTAGTTTAGCATTTACCCCTTATCTAGTTTCATCAATCAAAACAATATCATCCGTGGATAGGATACACCATGGGACCTCCTCTTGTACATGCCTAGTCTACTCATCCATAACTAAGGCGAAGAGACAGGTGAAATGCTAATCCCAGGTGTAAATCTACTGAGATCAAAAAACTCGCTAGTCTTTGCCCCCTTTTTTTTTCTTTTTTTTCTTTTTTTTATAGATAAGAAAAATATTTCATTAAAGAGGCAAAAGCATGAGAAGTACAACAGGCCTCACCAAGTCCAAAACAATAACGCATACACACAAAAAAATAAAAAGATAAATAAAACGCACCCGGCTTTAGCTATAGACAACCGAATCCCAGTCCAGCATCCAAGAGTGAAACCGAATATCTTTAAACAATGGGAGGTGTGACACCCAACAAAACATCAAGGCTAGGGCACCATCCTTCGGCTTCTATGGAGTGAATTTATCTTAAAAAATTCAGCCTTGAACCAACATAGCACATGCAACACGCATCTCCAAAGAAACTTGCCCCAATTGTCCTAACAGTAGTTTTTTTTTTAGTAATCCTTTTTAACTAAGTGATGCAGATATAGTGAAGAGACTTTTGTATGTGCCACCACACAAGAGAACAAGATTCAAGACATGTGTATCGTGTGGGTTACTTAGTTTATTTTAGGGGTGGGATACAATTGTAATAAGGCCTTTTGTGCCAAGGGGTTTTTTAGGTTTTTATTCTTAAGGATACTTTTGTAATAAGGGTGAAAAGCCAAGGTTACTTTAGGTGTTTATAGGGTAGGTAGACAGCTAATTCATTTTATAGGAGATTCCAACATTCCATACATGGTAGAGGAAGATTCGGCTACAGTTATAGGATGGATGACATGTGGAATTCCGGGCTCTTAGTAGCTTTCCCAAATGATCAAAGAAGTGGTGTTTCTTGCGTCTTCATTGAACATCTCGTTCATATGGATTCCAAGAGAGGCCAACTCAGCGGCGGATGGGTTGGCCAAAAGGGGGGTTTCCAAGGAAGTACTTTACACGGGTCCCATTTTGGATGAACCTCAAATTTAACAAAAAGGGTTTGTAAGGGAGAGTCTCCCGTCTATTACATGTTTTTCCTTCCTTGCATTTATTTTCCTCTCTTTCCTTTCTTTGCATATCTCTTGCTTGTAACTCCTATTTCTCCCCATCCCCTTTAATATATATTTCCCCTTTAATATATATTTCCCCTCGTTATCAAGCAAAAAAACAATGGGGCCCACAACAAGGCTGGTCGACAGCCCCTTCTTAGGTAGGAATTTAGTAGTTTTAAGTTTTATGAAAGTGGGTTTTTAGAAGTCTTTATTTTAGGAAAGTCTTTATTAACAAGTGTCTAGGATTTAAAAGTTTCTAAATTAGGCTATTTCTACATTTTTGTGTCTTGTAAACCTATTTATAGGCCACTAAGGCTATCAATCAGGTCAGGCTGGTCCGAAGCCCGACATGTCCAGCCCAAAAAATAGTCAGGCTGGGCTGAGTTTGGGCCTAACTTTTAGGCCCAAAGTTTTATTCGGGCCGAGTTCAAGCAGGCTCAAGTTCAAGCCGAAGCCTAGCCCGGCCCGGCCCGAACTAGTTAATAAGTAATAATTTTACTTTATGCTAATATTAAATCTATATTTTTTATTTTTATTTTTTTTGGATCCATATATTTCTAACAATTTTACTATCATCAAATAATTCAAGTGTCAACTGTTCAAAAAAGCCCATTTAATATGTATTTAGAAGCAATCATGGACCTAAAATCAGCCCAAAAATTAAGAAAAGAGTTTTAATTTTGGCAGCCCGAAGCCCGTTGTTTTAAAACGGGCTGAGTTCATGCTGACTACCTTGGGCTAAGTTCAAGCTCAGGCTGAGTTCGGGCTGGGGTAAAACATTTCGGACTGAGTTTGGGCTGACCTCGGCCTGGTTCAGCCCGGCCCGATTGACAGCCTAGCCATCACATGACCTGAAGAAAATAGACAATGAATATTTGAAGGAAAAAAAAAAAAGTGAGTTCATTGGTTTGGGTTTATCCCTCCTATCCCCCTCTTCCCATGGTGTAGCCATGAGGCTCCCACTAGGTTCTCCCTAGTTTCTTCTCTCTTCTTCTTCAAATGTCTTTCTCTATTCTTCTCAAAAGTCCATCTTCTTCTACCACTTGTTTGAATACCTTATTCTACCTTTTCCTATTTCCTTCTGAAACATCTTTATTCTAGAAGATTCAAGTTGCTGCACATCATAAAAATCTACAGAACATATCTTATCACAGCTAGGTTTTATGGACCAACAAAGAAGCCAAATTGCACAACATAAATAAAGGTATTCTGTTCTTGCTTTCTCAGGGATTTCTTTCTAAGCCTTACGGCTCCATCTGATACGATTCCGAGGTCTGATTTTCCTAGGAATCCGATACAGCTTTCCTAGGAAAGTCGGGATTCCTTGCGTCTGTTATGATTGGAAAACCAGCTATGAACTCATGCCATTCCGAACGGAAACCCTTCCTCTTTTATTCGCTTCATCCCTCATTCCAACCAAAACCAATCAGAACCGCTCCATTCCCAGCAGAAAACTCCAACGGTCTTCCTCAACAGTCAACTACATCCTCGCTCTGTCGCCATTAACGCTGAGAACCAGCTTCGATGATGCCTGAAGTGCTGCTCCCTAATACTTTTTTTTTTCCTAATCGTGTAGGTAGATGACTGCTTGGATTCATGGTTTAGCACCCGATCTCTGATGTTTATGCATTGAATTAACAATATCATGAATGTGAATGAAAACCCCCAATTTTTAGCAAAAAAAAAAAATTGCAGATCAGGTATCCAGCTAGGGTTTAGGGTCAGGAAAGACACATCCTTCACTCTGTTTTCTTGTTGGTTATCTTCTGAATTTTTTTTCTCTCCTGGTTTAGCTCTACATAAACACTAGTACTGCATGGAAGGATTTGTCTCTCTCTCACTCTCTCCAGTTCTCTCCCCTCAATCTAGCATCATCCGGCCATGAATGAGCATCCATAGAGGTGACACCTCTGGTTCAGCTGCTGATCCTTTTTTTTTAAACCAATTTTTGACTGTTCTTCTGCTAGAAGCCAAACCCGTGTGATTTAGCTCTTTGAGCTATTCTTCTTGTTGTAATAATACGATTGGTCGAAAGAAAACTAAGGAATTAGGAGGCTGGTTGGTGGGTAATAGTAGGATGAAAGTTACAGCTCGTGTATGATGGATCTTGGGTCTCACTATCAGACTTCAGAAATTTTGGATCTGAATCTAAAGTTAAAGCAAAACAAAAGTTTAACCAATAGAGCCTATCAACCAAGATAAAAGAACACATGATTCTAGAAATGAATACTTTGATTTCATTCAAAATAGATAACCAACTATCCACATGTTCTCTTCTCCATAATTAAAAAGCTAATGATTAACTTCCTAAATCTCATTTACTTGAACACTATGATATCTCCTATTTAGTTTCCTAAACCACAATAGGGAAAAGATTTATGAAATCTCATTTTCTTGAGCTTATTTGGGCTGTGACTGTTCAAGGCTTACTTGAAGGTGAGCTGCAGGTAATATTAATTCCAATCTCGGTCCCAATTGTTTCTGGTATCTTTGTTTTTCGATTTCTATGCTTGTGTGTTCTTCAATGGGGATGCATTTGGACTCTTTTAACTTGTTTGGCTTGATTAACTGGCAAGAATAATACATGGGTATCAGAAACTGAGGGAATTTTCAAAGTCAAAAATTCTGTTTAAGGTGTTTTACACATGTTGATGCTGTTTCTTATACTTCTTCACTCTGGTTCCTGATGTGGGTGTTATAAATCTAGGACCCAATTTGGTATAGTCTGCTCCAAACTATCAAAATTCTTTGATCTGTTTGCTCAGATTGCTTCTTCCTCATCTGTTTTCAATCTTGCTTCTTATGTAGGTGTTGAAAGTTTGAGACCTTTTGTTCATGTGATCTGAAGAACTACTTAGAACTATCAACTTCTTCATCTGCGAACTCTGCATGGAGTGCCTATAATTTAGAAGCTATGTTGGTTTAATTGGAAGAGTTGTATGCCTCAAATGTGGGTCCTTATATTGGTCAAATGTATTGGGAAGTAAATTCAAAAAATTCCTACCATACGGATACACACCACAATAAAAAAAAAAAAATTATCTTGTTTTGCTTTCTTACCTAAGAATTGCAACAGACACTGTTGGAAAGTTGTGGTCACTTGGAATCCAGTATGATTCCAATAGGAATCCTAGTGGATTGCTAAGTTGTTTTCCAATTCCTAGGAAAAAAATCACCCCTCGAAATCGTATCAGACAGACATGATTCTAAGAGTTCCATTAGATTTTCTCCGTTAAAATTCTGCTTCTTGAATTCCATTACTTACCTAGCTGAAATTCTGGGTATCCTGTCCTAGTAAAATCACCCAAACAGTTGTAGTTGTTAGGTTTCTCCTCTTCCCTTCCCCTTCTGTCTTCTTTCTTCTTCCCTCCTATCTCTTGCTACTATTTTCTTCTTCTTCTTCTTTCCTTCATTCTCTTCCTTCTTGTTCATTAGCTACTACCTTCCAGATCCTTCCTAGGAGACTGAAGACTTCAAGACTGAGTTGCTGGAAAATAGCCCATACAGATTCTAATTACATACTTAAGGCTGGAGGTATCTGGTTTTTTTTTATCCTATCGCCCCCCTATAAAGTAAGTATCCTTGCTCTATTTTGTAGAGTTTTTATCACCTATCGACTACGCAGCTAATTCACTTAATTCTTTTTTAGTATCTTTTGATTCTGCTGGTTTTCAGATTAAGGAATTCTATTTCTTTAAACTTTATTCTCGGAAATTTTTGTTGATCATTCCCTCAAAATTGCCCCTTCTAAAATGGTGACTCTTGATCTATTTTAATTAGGGTTTTTCTCCTCTATCTTATGCTACTCTAATCCCTCAAAACTACCTTTTAATCTCCCTTTATTCTGCTAAGTTTTTCATTAAGAAACCATACTCTGTTTTAGGTTATCCTGCAAAAAGTGTTACTGCAGACTATTCTTTTATATGTTACATATACTTTTAATCATCATAATCACATGAAATTTTGCATGCATATCACTTTTATATCTATCTAATACCCTGTAAATTTTCAGACTTTTCTGATGTGTCTGCGGGGTTATTTTGATAATTTAACCAATCTGCCCGAAATTTCCTAAACCCCTAATTCAGAACTTCTCTTCTTGCTTTCTCCTTCTTTTCCTCATCTATTCTTTCAAAATTCTTCTGCTTTGACCTCCTACTTCTTTCCCTAACTTTTTCTAAAGTTTGAGGTTATTTGATTAAGCCTACAATCTGTTCTTGATTGGTTCTATCCTCACTTCCACAACATCTATTTGGACCCATATCAGCAGGATCTAACAGCCACTACTGTCCTATACTAACTTTGGTATAAGAGCTTATCATCCAGCATCAAATCTACAAACCACCAAATTAGTTGTGTCCAAAGAATGGAAAGGAAAAAAAATTGAGAGGGGAAAAGGTTCTTTGCTCAAGAAGGAATCCAAAGAGACCAACAATGTTGAGAGTTGTGGCTGGGAACACTAAGCAATGAATGAAGAACCAACTATGCAGTCAAGCAAGGGCATTTGGGAGGGGGGAGGGGGGCATTGTTGGAATCAAACGATGAAATAATATTTCCTCATGTGTAGATGGTCCTGCAACTTTGACATTCATCCAAGAAAACTGCATTTTGGACATCATTATCGGTCCAATTGATTACCATAAGGTTTTCCAATATTATTTTTTTTTTGTACTTTTATATAGAACACAAACGGCAAAGGGTCATTCCATTGGTTCTGCTGTATCCCCCTTTCTATATGCAGAAACAGGATCTAGGAGGAATCCACATTTACAATGGTCACTGTATGAACAATTCTTACCTTATCTTGGGTAGATGAGACACTGCCTCATTCCTTAAGTACAAATTTCCAAGTCAAAAAACAATAGATCCTGCCTTAATTCTAGCATAGGAAAAAATGCAGTTGCATATAAGAAACCAGGATTGGCTTCTTCAAAGTGTGCAGTTGCATGGTTTAGCTGAATTTTTAGAACACAACTTACTTCAGTCTAATAAAGATCAAATATTAATGGCCACAACGTTTAAATAGCAGTGCTTGAATAGATGATATTAGTACATGAGGCTGACCCACCTTCCACAAAGGAATGTTCATAAAATAAGATTGCAACACCAAATGATGGGCAGCGACTCTAACCTTGAAGTAGATCTTTTTGGACCTGCAGACTGCATTGTTCCACTGGAAATTGCAAGAGGCTTAGCATCCACAATTTCTTCATCACTATGAACTACTGTACTGAGAGCCATAGGGTTATCATCATGTTTAGGGATCTGTTGACTCCTTTTGAGCGCTAACCGAGCCTTCTCCCTAGATCCCCACCCATGAGCTGTCACGCTCATATTTCTCCACTTGTCCTATACAGAGTAGAAGCCACAGGCGTCAATATACACCATAGGCATAAGGACTATAACATTATAACAGTCGGAATTGGAGAGAAGGGATACAGATACTGTAAAATTCACAACTAGCTTTAGCAAGGGAATTGTAGTTTTGTATTTTGCTGTATAGAGTTTTAAAGAGACATTAACATCTAGGGTGATCAAGCTCCACAGTACCAAACTACATAACTTGTTGGGAATCCTTAGCAGACTAAATATGCCTATTAAACAAAGGGGGGAAAAAAGAAAAAGAAAGTAAAAAATAAATGATACCTTGAGGTCCACATTCGAACGCAAAGACAAGACACTACTGAATTCTGGGTCTTTCAGTATTGTGCGCCATTTGCCTGCCCCATGCTTCGCTATTCCGGCTTTAAGGGCGGCTTCTTCTTCTGATGTCCACTTCTGCTTTGGAGCGCCCATCAACAGGAGCTCTGAAATCTTTCTACGAAATTCTGATAGCTAATTAAGCCCCCGATATCTACACAAACAATCAAAAAATAAAATAAAAATGAAGAAGAAGATAAGCAGATTGCAAAAACAACAACAAATGAGTTAACTTCATCCAAGAAGAAACGATTCCACACAACCAACGAAGACAACTGGAGATTAAAGACGAAAAGTTTTTAACCATAAAACGAGAAAATTTATAAAAAAGAGAAAGAAAAATAATAATAATAATAATAATAATAATAACAACAAATGATGACAATTTTAATAAACCCCTTTAAAGCTCAAAAACAACTGAAAATCCAGTCATGTACATAATCATGAAGGGGAAAATAGATTTCCATCTCTACCATGACCTGAAAGGATCTCTTTGATGGAAGCCAAAAAAAAAAATGGTAGACGATAATTAGCTAGATACGGATGAACCCAGAGCGCCATTAATTGACACACTTCCCGCAACAAATGACGTTGCGAATTCTGTCCCATCTCACCCACTCCAAAGAGAGGAAGAAATAGAGGGAAATGATGCAAAATCGAAAGCAAATTCTAGCGATCTGCATATAAAAACCCCTCAAAACACACAAATAATGGTCAAAGGTTTCGATTGGGAAAGAAAGGAAATAAATCTCAAATAAAAAATAACAAATAACCATTAAAGCAAATGAGACCACAAACGATTTAGAATAATCAGGAATCACCTGTGAAGCCCTCTGATATGTATATATTCCGGGGAAAGAGGAATTGAAAGGGAAAGGGTACGAGGGGTGGTGACTCTGCTTAGAAGCTCAGGAACAATCAATCCACCTTGTAATTACAATACAATTTAGAGAGGGAGGCATCGCATTTCTCTCTCTTCCTTCTGCCTCGGCCGGTGGTTCTATTGCGGGAGACAACACGCAAATTAGGAGTCGAAAACTCTGATTTCAGGAACCAATGGACCAGAACCCCGCGTTTTTGGACCGTAGATGTTAGGATCCAACTGCGAATGCAGATTTCCACCGTTCAAAGCGAACACGTCGGTTAAAGACCATCCAATGATCCATATTAAATGATCGGTGATTGATTTCAACTAATCACGCCGTTCTCTGTAAGTGGGACCAGTTAAATGATGGTCCCAGCTTCAGCATGGACCCTTCCTTTCCAGTGTCTTGCAAAGTCGGTTTAGATGCGGGCTATCACCAAGCTGAGCTTGACCCAACGAGTCGTAATCCTCTACTGTCACGGTTTTCACGGTAACTTCTGGCATTTACATAATTTTGACGCGTGGCCAAAATTTTGGCAGTCAAAACAAATCTATTTTAACTCATGGGTTTAACTAGGGTTTTCCGAACCAAGATTTAACTCTGATTAACCATAGTTCTGCACCTTAATCCAACCTATCAGACTTTCCCACATTTCGTGGCAAGCTAACCCTGTCCCACTATCGTCTCTTCTCTTTCCCTGCGCTACCCGCTTTCCACACCATTCTCACCGGTGAGAAATGGCGGGATATACCACCTGCGACCAGAGCTTTGTATTCCCTTCGACCACAACTCCTCACCAGTTAGAGATAAGACCATTATCATATTCTATACGCTTCCTTCGACTAGAACTCATCCTCACCAGCAAGCAGAAGCGAGAGGTTCAGACGTCAACTGGAATTCCGCGCTCCTCTTAACTAGAACTCCACTTCACAGCACATGATGGCTTGTTTGATGATTTTGAATCACACCTTTCAGTCCGGAAGCTCACTTTGTGTTAGTATAGCTTTAGAAAATGACTCTTTTGTGACATGGCGGCAAGAGCTATTGGATTGAAATTCACCTCTTAGATTGCTTTCATGCGATTATTTTCTGAGCATTTTTCGTAGATAAATTAAGATAGATGGTTTAAAAAAGTACTTTCTTACTCTCAATCCAGCCCAATCCCACTTAAAATATATACTTGTGACCATCCATGGGTAGCTTTGATCCAACATGATCAACCCCCATACTACATTGTTTACTTGTTAGAACAACCATGTGACAAAGGGTACCAATTGTCTAAAGTCAATATTGCTCTGTTTTAAAAGCAAACAGGTTAACCAAATATATTGGCTTTACTCCTCATAAACAGCCACCTACTACATCCATTAAAATTATGATAAACATTGGGAGCATTTTTTTGTAAGTGCACCGAAGTCCTACCATTTGATTGGTTAGGATTAACCACCGGATCAGAATTTGTTTTTCCACAATATCTTAAGCGAAACATAAACACCTCTCACCGGTGAGGAGTTCTGGTTGAGGGAAGCGCAGAGAATATGATGACGTTGATATCTCTCGCTGGGTAACAGTTTTGGTCAAAGGGACTACAAAGCTCTGGCCGCCATTACTTTATGGTTACAAGTACCTTGGAAATTTAAAATTTAATGATTACATTATAGGTGGCTACCAAATAGGCTATAAGTATTTTCAAATTATTAATAATTCATAGCTCAATTTGTAAAAATAAAAATGTCTTGTGTTCGTCTCTTAATGAGATAAATATTTTTTTATAAAAAATAATTCTTAAAATATAAACATATAGTTTTATAAGTTTTTAAAAACTAATAAGAATTTATAGCTTAAATGGTAATGTAATATTATATTATTTAATTGGTCTTGAATTCAAACGTTAACTAATCATTCATGTTTTGTGAAATTCATGGGCCAGTTCAATGAAACCCATAGAGTAGGGCTTGGGCTTAAATATTAAAAAAAAAAAGTTACAAGTCCAAGCCCAATGCCTAATATGATGGACCTAAGTGTGTGTCTCTCTAAACTTAGCCCATGCCCACCCCTATTGATACGTTATAGGCCGACAAAAGAAAAGCTCCACAAATTACAGAATTGAAGTTACTTTGAAGCTATAATTTTTGTACATATTAGTATTACTTGGCAAACTAACAAAATTGTTCATAAACTTGCGAACTTAAACGCTGGGTTTGATTTGGTACGAACCACCCCCTTGAATGAATAAGTACGAATGATGTTAGGGGTAGCTACATCAGTGCAGAAAAAGTGAGTTACACTTTTTAGGGGGTACTTATCACTTTTTGGCATTGATGTGTCATCCCCTAACTCTATTCGCACCTATTCGTTCATGGATTATTCGTACCTAATTCTTTGGGATAATCTTTATATTTTGAATCATCCTCAGTCTGAATGGAACTCGTATCCTCCACCCTATGGCCCATCACAGTGAGTCACAAAACCCACCCTCTTTTGTGCTTGTGACTCACTATGACGCACCGTAAGGTGGTACAGAGGATACAACTCCATCTAAATGGACATAAATCACTTCATTACCAATCAATGCCTGACGTGGCTTGACAGAAGGTGTTTAAGTCAATACATATGTTTCATAGGAGAGTATGATGGTAAATAATATACGTAGTGAATACATGTGTATTTTATGAACCTTTTGTCCGACACTCTGACACATCTGAGCAGAGTTCTAACTACATAATTTTTTTTTTCAAAATCTATACACTGTTCCTCCATTCATCTCCACGTCATTATGAGGTTAGTAATTTTTATCTAATTTTAAAGAATTACAAGTATACCATCTCACAGAAGGGGGTGGAACCCAAACAAAAAGTGTATAACCCCACCCCCTTTTGTGAGATTATGATATAATATTCTCTGTAATATGGTATAGAGGATATTCATCCAATTTTAAGAATGTATAATAATTCATTTATTTGCCTTTAGATTAAATTTTAAATTCGAGAATGATTGTCTTTGTTAACACAGACCTCTATAAGTATGCATTGATTGACATATGATGGGTTTTTGCATTTGGTCTCTTTTTGAATACCAATATTTTTCTATTTAGCACTTTTTTGGATGTTTTTAACCCCCACACACAACACATGTTCAGCATTTTCTTTCAGGATGTTTTTAACCCCACACACAAACACAATACATGTTCAACATTTTCTTCCAAATTTAAATTGACTTGAGAATCAACTCGCTCATCCCTACTTTTAACTCGAGAAAAAGCCCAGTAATATGGTCTTATATAAGTTTTTTTTTTTTTTTTTTTTTTTTTTGGGGGGGGGGGGGGTAATAA
>JAOXJP010021603.1:0-17264 GCA_025762735.1 Platanus orientalis | reverse complement strand
AAACCCCATTTCTCTTCTCCCATTTTTGTGAGTGCCCATCTCTCTCTCCAACTCCCCCACTTCTTATCACTGTCCACGTCATTGTTCCTCCCTTTCTCACTTCTCTTCACCACATCACCCCTCTCCCACTAGCCATCTCCCCCACATCTCTTCCTCTCTCTCTCTCTCCTTTCATCCACATGTATCTATCTCCCAATCTCTCCCTCCATCTAACAGAGTTTCATCTCTTTCCCATCTTGGGTGTTTGGTGGCACTCTCTCCCCAATTTCTCTCTTCTCTCTCCGTAGCTCCCAGCGCCCCCCCTTGTCTCATGCTTTCTTCTGATCTCCCCCCTCTCTCTCTCCTCCCGTCACCTCTGTCTCCATCTCTCTCACCAAATTTCTCTCCTTCTCCCTCAATTCATCCCATCCCTCATTTGTTCTCCCTCTCTTACCCCTATACCCTACAATCCCCTATCTCCTTCAACATCTCACACAATTTTTTTTTTTTTTGGGCGTTGAAGTTTCCACCCATTTAACCCTTGGTGGAGGATAGAGGAGGTTAGGATTCACCGTATAAAATCCAAGCTGCATTTCTCTTCCCCATTTTTGTGAATGCCCATCATTTTCTCCAATTCCCCAACTTCTTATCACTGTCCACGTCACCTTTCCTTTCTTTCTCACTTCTCTTCTCCACATCACACCTCTCCCACTAGTCATCTCCCTCATGTCTCTGACTCTCTCACTCCTTCCATCTCAAGGATACCAATCTCCCAATCTCTCCCTTCATCTAACGATTCTCCCTCTCTTCCTCATTTTGGGTGTTTGGTGGCAGTCTCTCTCCAATTTCTCTCTTCTCTCTCCCTAGCTATTGGCGCTCCCCCTTGACTCTCGCTCTCTTTTGATCTCCCCCTCTCTCTCCTCCCACCGCCTCTGTCTCCATCTCTCAGCTAATTTCTCTCCCGTTCACCCTATTCATCACATCCCTCATATGTGCCCCATCTCTTACCCTCATACCCTGCAATCCATCTATCTTCTTCCACATCTCCATGCGCTTGCAACTCCCATGTCTACCTTGCTCATCTCCCACTTGCTCACACTACCCTCTCCTCTCTTTGTCACACCATCACTCTCTCATTCCTAACGACCCCTGTACCCTGCAATCCCCTCTCACGGGCAAACACCGTGCCCATCCCTCACGTCTTTGCAAACCTATCTCCCTCATCCTTCCATTTTTGTGCAAAACACCCAAAATCCCAAGCCCCTGCCTGAGCCTTGTTTCCCCTTTCTGTAAAGACTCCTAAGCAAGGTGGGTTAAAGGGGGAAACCCAACAATCCATGCAAGAAGAAGAAAATAAAAAGGGTTTTCTTCTCATGTTCAATGCTACTAGGAAAACTTCAATCTTCCCCTTCTTCTCTCACGTCTAGACCCCCTTCTCTCATGTTCTCTAGATCTCTTTAGATCTATCATGCCCTGAACCTCCTTCAACATCTCACAAGATCGGGTTTTTTTCCTTTTTTGGTCGCTGATGTTTCTGCTTGTTTGACCCTCGGTGGAGGATAAAGGAGGATAGGGATCAGCATGTAAAATCCAAACCCCATTTCTCTTCTCCCATTTTTGTGAGTGCCCATCTCTCTCTCCAACTCCCCCACTTCTTATCACTGTCCACATCACTATTCCTCCCTTTCTCACTTCTCTTCACCACATCACCCCTCTCCCACTAGCCATCTCCCCCACATCTCTTCCTCTCGCTCTCCTTTCATCCACATGCTCTCTGAATCTCTTTAGCTTCATCATGCCCTGAACCTCCTTTAACATCTCACACGTTCTGTTTTTTTTTCTTTTTTTTGGCACAGATATTTCCACCTGTTTGACCCTCAGTGGAGGATAAAGGACATTAGGGGTCGGCGTATAAAATCCAAGCCACATTTATCTACTTCCATTATTGTTAAGGCCCATCTTTCTCTCCAACTCCCCCCTTCATATCCCTTTCCACGTCACCCTTCCTCTCTTTCTCACTTCTCTTCTCCACATCACCCCGCTCCCACTATCCATCTCCCAAACATCTCTTCCACTCTCTCTTCTTCCATCTCATGTTTTTTCTATCTCCCAATCTCTCCCTCCATGTAATAGCTCTCCCTCTCTTTCCCATTTTGGGTGTTTGGTGGCACTCTCTCTCCAATTTCTCTGTTCTCTCTCCCCGGCTCTCGACGCTCCCCCTTGTCTCTCGCTCTCTTCTGATCTCCCCCTTTCTCTCTCCTCCCATCACCTTTGTCTCCATCTCTCTTACCCAATTTCTCTCCTGCTCCCCCTATTGATCCCATTCCTAATATGTGCCCCTTTTCTTTCCCCCATACCCTTTAATCCACTTATCTTCTTCTACATCTCCATGTGCCTGTAACTCCCATGTCTACTTTGCTGATTCCCCACTTGTTCACACTACCCTCTCCTCTCTCTATCACACCATCCCTCTCTCATTCACTCACGACCCCCGTATCCTGCAATCCCCTCTCACGGGTAAACACCGTGCCCATCCCTCACGACTCTTGCAGACCTATCTCCATCATCCTTCCATTTTTGTGCAAAACACCCCAAATCCCACGCCCCTGCCTAAGCCCTGTTTCCCCTTTCTATAAAACCCCCAAGCAAGGTTGGTTAAAGGGGGAATCCCAACGATCCATGCAGGAAGAAGAAAAGAAAAAGGGTTTTGTTCTCATGTTCAATCCTACTAGGAAAACTCCAATCTTCCCCTTCTTCTCTCACGTCTAGACCCCTCTCTCTCATGCTTTTTGGATTTCTTTAGCTCTATCATGCCCTGAACCTCCTTCAACATCTCACACGATCTTTTTTTTTGCCCCTTTTCTCTTATGGCCCCAACTCTCTCTCTCATCTACACTTTATTATTATTCTTGCGACCCCAAAAGTTACATAGCTTTTAACCACATCTATTTGGCCACTCCCTTGGCACTGCCCACCTGAACGACACAAGATGAGATGCCTACGTTGCAGTGTTCTACACGTGAGAAGATATGTCTCCTCACCTCCTCAATTTTTTATTTTTTTATTTTTAAATTTCTAGGCATTATATTTTGATTTAGAGAAGCCCTCAAAGATTTTTTTTTTTTTTTTTTTTTTGAATTATCGTGTGATGTTATGTATTTCTTTCTTTGATTTATTATTTGTTTTCTTTGAGTTTAAATTCTGAAGATTTTGATCAAAAGATTGATGTTAGTAGAGCTTGAGGATTATTTGTACAACTTATTACTATGTACAATTTTCTATTTAGACACATTTGGATGGATGACTCTCATTTTGGTTTTTCATTTCATTTTTTATCTTATTGAAGTTTTAGTGCAATTGTGAATTAATGGCTCATATCGCTTTTGGTGATTTTTGGATTAGTATACATATCTTTCTTAAAATATAATTATGTCGTGTGGTTCTGTCAATAAACATGTCTATAATTGGCTTTGAATAATTATTTTTTAGAGAAATTATTGAAATCATGTTGTGTTTGATTATCTCTCATATGGATCCAATTTGTGTGTGTGTGTGTGTGTGAAGAATGTGGGGAATATGGTTATATAACATTTTATGTAGTATTCTCTTATGTAGTTGGTTGGACTAATTAAGACTATTTTTTGTCAAAATATAGGAGTTGGATTTCTCATTTGAACCATTGGTAGTGGTTGTAATAGTTACATTGTTGTCCAATATCATTATCCCCATAGTCTCAAACACATTAATCCATTTGTTGGTTGCTTTATTTATTTAGGTTGTACTCAACATCTTGAACTAGTCCATATTTTGTGGGCATTGTGGATGTGCACCCTAGATTTAATTTATTTTATTTTATTTTATTTATTTCTCTTTTCAAAGCGTCATTTATTATAGCAACGAGGCAATTAGTTTGTATCTTGTTTTATTCTTTGCTTGAAGATGATTCTTTCTTTTATAAATGTTTTCCTTATGTTTGTGATGAATCTAGTTATGTTATCTTTGCAATATGAATCCTCTTGCATCTAAATTAATTCTTTAATTTGATTAATTCACCTTAATAGAAGCTAGTTACTTTTATTTGAATTTGAAAGTTGATTCAATTATTGGATTAGTTTTCCCTCCAACCTCATTTGTTTAGATTCTTTGCTTAGTGTACTGACCTTGTGAAAATCTCATATTCTTTTAACAATTTATATATTAGTTCAATTCATTTAAAGTGAAAATCTTATTTCCTTTTGGTTGTTTAAAACATAGTTCTAACAAATCCATGACTCTTATATAAATAATTGCTACTACTTGATACTGACCCCCATGTTTTAATGATTGCGTAAAAAACAACAAATAAAATGTATGTTCTTTAACTTAACTCTTTGGTTCATTTTACATCATTCAAAACAAATGATTAGACTAACTGTAAACTGTGTTATGTGTAGGCAATATCTAAAGACCTTGACTATGGGATGATTGTACGGCCATGTTAGCTCGGCTTGGTAGGTAATGGGCATATATTGAGGGTCTGGCTTGCACAAAGATAGTTTAAACATGATTTACTTTGATTTTTGTAAATTTGTTGATTCACTTTAGTTTATTTAGATTTAAATTTACGATAGAGATGATGTGATATTAATAAAAATAGACACAGAGCTGTCGGGTGGATAGTTATGATGTTGTGGATGTATGACACATTTGAAGTGTTTTTCTTGATGTGTAAATTATCAGGTGATTATAAAGTGACATGGGGATCACTATTCATCCCTAAGGATCCATATTACAGACGTTATGTTATCGAAATTTCAGCAAAAATAACATGTAGATTCCTTGCTTAATCTCAAACACAATGAGATAAAAAACAATAACTGAAATAGTTAAATTATAAACTGAGTTGATCATTAGACTATAACAGGTTTAAAGTAGGGAACCGCGAAAACGGATGAAGTGGGGTGCCTAATACCTTCCTCAACTCATAAATGAATCCTTACTTAGGAATCTCTAGGAATCGATCAGTTTAAGTGTGGAGTCAGACATTTCAAATCCTTTTCAAAATTTAAACTTGATTTGTTTCCAAAATCGATGACCAGTCACATCATTAAAAAAACTGGTAGCGACTCCAAAACATCGTGAGATTTTCCTGTGATGAGTAAGTCTTTTTTTAAAAAGGGATTTACCCGTCGTGCAAAAATCGAGGCCCACAAGTACATCAATATTTATTTTATTTTATTTTATAAATCATGACTTTTTTTTATTTTTTTAAAGTCACTATGATATTCATTATAACAGTAGGTGTGACTATTTATATTCATTAATACTTTAAATTTTTTTTGTGTGTTTATGAATGTCTAATACTAAAATTTTGATTTTGTAATCAATTCAATTGTTTATGTTAACTAGTCTAATGAATGTCTAATGTTAATAAAAGAATTGCAAACATAGAAAATCACTATTTGGTAAACATACTATCCTATTACCATTGTTTTTTTAATCATAGGCTGCTATACAAAATTATTTATCCATCCCATTCATTTTTTTGATAGATGAATATGTTTAAAATCTTCACCTCGGGTGTCTCTAAACTATGGATCTTTTTTACCCAAATGAAATTTTCAGAAACGCTAAATGGCACCACTCCTGTTTAAGAGATTGTACATTTAATATATATATAACTCATCTATTAACAAATGTTTCTTTTTGTTGTTTACATGCATATTTTTTCTTTATCTACTACACTATCTTCTAAATTTATTTTACAAGAATTTAATTCATTAAAATTTTCTTGATAATAGTGTCTTGCTATTTCTTTAAATTTTACTTGCTTCTCTTAAGGTGATTTAAAGGAAACTCATTCACCTATGTGAGCATGGGTTTAGCTGGTAGTCTATATAGACTAAAGCAAAGGGTTGTCTAGCCCCAAAGATTTTCTCTAATTTTTTAGAGATTTACACATCTTTCCTTTCCCACGATTCTTTCCTTTTCTCTCTCTTTGTCCTCCCACTCTCTTATATCACACGTGTCTCCATTAGGGCTGTCAATTGGGCTGGGCTAGCTCAAAGTCCGACTTGATCGGCCCAAAGATTGGTTGAGCTGGGTAAGTTGAACTTTGGGTTGGGCTAGGCTTGGGCTCAAACATTAGGCCTGAATTGATTTTTGGGTTAAACTTGGTTATAATCCTTTTGAGCCCAAAGCCCATCTTGGCCTAACACAAAGTATTTAAATTACAAACCCAGCCCATATACCAGCCCGAAGCGCCTAAATATCTACTGTTAGATTAGATTTAATCCAACGGTGATAAAAACAAGTTTCAAACCCCTTAACCCTAAATCGCTTTAACAGCTTTACCCCATCCTCTTACGGCTGGCGTTCTCCCCTTTACCCCATTGCAGTCTCTCACCAACCATGAAATCACCTTGGCCTCTCGTCAACGACATCAACTGTAGAAGCACCTTGGTCTCTTTACTAGGCTCCTCATACAGGTAGGTATGTATCATGCCTCATCTCTCTTATCCTTGCGCCCTCTCTCTCTATTTCTTCGACTCATTATTTATTTATTTTTTCTTTAATTCTTCCTTTTATAGGTTGTATTATTTCGTGTAATCTATCTTTTGATTATAAAAAAAAACTATATATACTGAAACATGCCAAAGATCTAAAATCCATATCTTAAATAAGGGGAAAAAAATCTATATCCACTTACTTTTTTCCATTTAATTATCTTGATATGATAAATCTTAAGTGTCAAGTATTTTGCTTTATTTTATAATTTAGGTCACTTTTCATGTACCAGAAGCTGCCATGAAAAACTTGTGTGGATGTAGCTCTTGTGATGGATGGAAGGAGGGCTAATTGTAATCTTGCTTCTAGAAAACTAGACCTTCGACACCAAAACATGGTAGACCAGGCTGGCCCGAAATCGGCCTGAAGCCCGGTTTATTAAATTGGTTTGGGCTCGGACATATTGTCTCGGACTGAGTTCGGTTTGGGTTGGGCTTAGGCTTAGCTAATATTCTTCGGGTTGGGCTAGGGCTGACCCCAACTCGGCCTGATTGACAGCCCTAGTCTCCATGCCCCCCATGCTTCTCCTTTTTTCTCCTCCCACACCTCCTAATTTTCAATTTCCTTCTTCTACTTGGTTTTTGCTCTCTCTAATCTCTCTTTTCTCTTCTAAATTCAAAATTTATGTTCTTATCGGTTTTAACTTCTCTTCTTTTACTCGGATTCAATCTTTTAAAACTGTTTCCTGTCTCTCACCTCGCTTGTAAAAAAAAAAAAAAAAAATCCTTGCTCAAGCCCTTCACAAATTCCTACCATTTGTTTCTTTAATATTTTGTTGCCCTCTGCCGGAATATGATAAGTGATCAAAACATTCTCGCCATCGGTATTTACTTTGCAAGTACATAAGTTCTCTCTGTACAATGACCTCTAAAGCATTCATTTATTTTTATTCTACCGCTAAAAGAAAAAACAAAAAAAAAAAATCATCGTTATACGCATAAGAAAATTACTTGTATGAGAGCCTTCACACACCAAAACAACACGAGAATCATCAAGGTTGGCAAATGACCACGCAACAAGATCTGACTGCTACAATATGAGGTTTTAATGGCCATTGTTTGGTAATGAGACATACACTATTGCTCTTAAGTGAACCCTATAGAACATCAATATTCTACTTTGTATCCCTCTCTTCTTAGATAGATAAAAAAGAGAGAAGAAAAACAATTTTTTTTAACATGATGGTGACATCAATGTCATCCACGACGAGATCACCGTTCATGTACTCTATAAACTCATCCCAGTGCCGTTGGTCACCACTCACAATCAAGTGACAAAGGCCATTGATTCCACAAAGAAGGCTCTAGTTCACATTGTTCTTAGATCTACATTTGGTTTTCTCTATCATGGTTTTATGTGCCAATGCTAGTGTAGAGGAAAGATGCGTCTAGGTATTACATTTTTGGCACCCCCTAAAATGTGTAAGGGTAAATTACAAATCCCCCCTTAACTTTCTAACATTATTTGGTCTCCCCCTCACACTATCTGACTATACAACCCCCTTTTTAGAAAAGATTATGGTTACGGAGCAAACAAAAATGTAGTTTTACCATGTTGCCCATAATTTTTTTTAATAAAAATTGGAATAAAAATGTTTTTAATGAAAATCCTAAACTACCATTTCTTGATTAAAGTACTTATCGAATGCACTAGGTAGCCCCTTTCCTCTTTTGTCTTTCATTTACACAAACTTCTCCCTAGCCTGAACTGTCTTTTTTCTCTGACTTTATTTGGCGGCACATTCTGTTGATCATGCTCCATCCCGAAGCGTCTCCATCACCAGCGCATTCCAACGACCTCTATTGATAGTTCGTTGTCTCCATTTTCTCTAGCGACCTCCATTGAAGCGCCACTATTTTCTTCCTTTACTCCAACAAGTTCCATTGGCTTTGACGACTATCATTAATGTCAACGAATTCTAAGTAAATATTTCAAACCAAGATTTTTTTTCTTTCTCTTAGAAAATGTTAGGGTTTGGTAGTTGTTTAACAAAAATCAAGCCATTCAGCGGTGAAGACATTGCTCTGTTTATAGAACTTCAATCAGCCATTTTTTGTTGTTGAGAATATTGCAAAAATTAGGCTATTCTACCATGAAAAACATTGTTATGTTTATTTATGTTTATAGAACTTCAATCTGTAATATATTTTTTGAGAATATTGCAAAAATTAGGCCATTTAAATGTAAATACATTGATTTATTTATAGAACTTCAATCTACCCTTTTTTTTAGAATGTTGCAAAAATTAGGCCATTTGATTGTGAAGATATTGCTCTGTTTATAGAACTTCCATTTGCCCTCTCTCTCTTTTTTTTTAAGAATGTTGCAAAAATTAAATCATTTGGCAATGAAGACATTGCTTTGTTTCTAGAACTTTAATTAGCTATTTTTTTTTTTATAATATTACACAAATCAGACCCCAATCGATGAAGACATTGTTCTATTTCTGTAATACATGGCCAAATGGCCTTTTTTTTTAATGAATACATTGCTCTATTTATGGAGGATGATGAATTTCAATCTACATTTTTTTTTTTTTTTGAGAATTCAATATTATAAATTTTTTTTTTGGTGGTGCATAGTGTTGGGGATGGTGTATGGCGGTGGGGGTAAGTGTGGATGGTGTGGTGTGTATGGTGGTGGGGGGTATATGGTGTTTTGGGTGACTGATATATGGTGGTGGAGGTGGTGTGAGTGGGGGTATGATTGGGGTTGTTGGGGGTGAGGGTGTGGGTTGGGGTTGTGGGGGTGTGGCTGGGGTTGTTGGGGGTGGTGAGGGTGGAGGTTGTGGGGGTGGTGGTGTATGGGTGTGGATGTGGGTGTGGGTGGGGGTGAGTGGTGTGGTTTTTATGGTGGTGGCCTGTGGTGTATAATTGCAGGGGTGGTGTATGTTGTTGATCACTAATATCTAGATTTTTTAATGCATGATTTTTTTTTTTTTGTTTCAATTATCTAAATTTTTTATTTACGCTGTTTTGACTTGTGTTATTATGTTTTCAGTTTGTATTAATATTTATTTTTGATGTTCTTATGTTTGCAAATTTATATGATGGTTGTGATGGTGGCCTATGGTATATGATTTATAATGGTGTCTATGGTGTATGGTGGTGTGTGGTGTGACTTATGATGTATGGTCGTGGGTGGTGTATGGTATTGGGGGTGGTGTGGGGTTGTGTGTGGTGGTGGCCTATGATGTATGGTATTAAATACTATAGAATGAATATAGAATTATATACTCTTGAGGTATATTTTGGAAGAAAATGGAGACATGGTCTAGTTATGCAGTATTTTGGGGGAACAATTGAGTACAATGATTGAATGGATCCTAATAGGATTTTAGCTTGATATATTCAAAACGACATAAATGAGGTTGTAGATATACCTGTAGGTTCTTTTTATGACATTGAGTATAAAGTTCTTAGACAGATAGGATTTGAAGAATTAAGGCAACTAAAGTTAGAGTAAGATGTTCTTCAAATGTTTAAACCTCATAAGGTGGAAACGAAAATTATACTATATGTTACTACACAAGTTATTTAGCCAATCTAGATTATTGACAATGATAGAAAAGAGGAAAATGATGCATTTAATGAAAACAAGTTTGATGATGTGTCCGCCCCTATGTCAGTGGGCTTTGTTCGTTCATTAAGGGTCACACTAATCCAAGATGGAATAAAAGACCCCAAAAGGCTGGGATTAGGTACAAATGAATTTTGTGCAAACACGTGCAAATAGCATTAGGGGGCTGACGCATCAGCACTGAAAAGTGATTTACACTTTTTTGGGGGGACGCTTATCACTTTTCGATGCTGATGTGTCCACACCTTGATGCTGTTTGCACAAAATTCATTTACACCTAATTTTTTCCAGACCCCAAAGGATTAGGTTAGCTCATCATAAAGGGCCAA
The DNA here is from genome assembly GCA_025762735.1 of Platanus orientalis. Taxonomy (NCBI): domain Eukaryota; kingdom Viridiplantae; phylum Streptophyta; class Magnoliopsida; order Proteales; family Platanaceae; genus Platanus; species Platanus orientalis. The sequence goes on along the minus strand of JAOXJP010021603.1, from coordinate 6,831 downwards.
TGCATCAGTGCCAAAAAGTGAAAAGCATCTCGCAAAAAGTGTAAATCACTTTTTCAGCACTGATGTTTTTCTCCTGAATCCTGATGCTAGGCTGATCTAGGTCATACCAAATCCCAGCCGAACAGACAAGCAAATTTACGGGAAAAGGGGGGAAATCTGTAAACTTTCCCACACTTCCCCCTCACCTTTGACTCTAAACAGACACAGCCTTACGGAGGAATCACCCTAATGAAAGCGCGAGTCCCGGCGTCGTTGCCCGACGGGCTCTGCGCGGACAGGCGGCTTCCATCGGGAGGCGACTTCGACGCCCTATACACGTAGCAATAAAACAGACTAGAACGGTCGACTGGTCGTAGGTTCAAATCCTACTCGGGAAAATTACAGCTATCGCTTTTCTGACCTAGCGACCACTGTCGTATAGCTTGGCCTTTCGCTGGCGCACTACCATCGAATTCACTTGTCCTCCTCAAACCCAACGGTATAGAATTCCTTGCAAATCAGACTTTCCAATTTCTAACATGCTTATTTTATTCTTGCCCTCTTTTGTGCTACGTAAGATACCACAACAAGAAAAACTCGAAACAGAGGATCCATCTCATAAGGCATTAAAGAGTATTTCTCGTTCCTTCCGTCAGTGCTCCTCCACTCCTCCCGTCTCCCTTTCTCAATTAGCCCTAAAATCAACATTGCGATAATGGGGTCAACGATTTTTTCAGACTGTTCTTCGACGGCTCGCCTTCTCACCTGCAACAGAATCCGCGTAAATCGGTTTCCTCCGGCGGCTTTTCTCCATTCGGTTGCTAGAAACTTTAGCATAAGCTGCACCCTTGCGACTGGTATGAGTCTGAGCCAGATGATTGTTCATACCTTCATATAATTTCACAATTTTTTTTTTTGGTGGGGGGGTTCTAATGGGAATTCTGTAGGTTTGATCATCTTCTCAGAGGATTCTTCTGGTGATTTTCTTGTAAACAGAAACTTCTGCTAAGGTAATTGATGGAAAATCAGTTGCGAAACAGATTAGAGGTGAAATCACCAGTGAAATATCGAGGATGAAGGATGCAATCGGTGTTGTTCCAGGGTTAGCAGTGATTCTAGTTGGTGATAGGAAGGATTCTGCTACTTATGTGCGGAACAAGAAGAAGGCTTGTGAAGCTGTAGGGATTACTTCTTATGAAGTTCATTTGCCTGAGGACTCCACTGAACATGAAGTGCTCAAGTTTATCTCGGGCTTTAATGATGATCCTTCTGTTCATGGCATCCTTGTTCAGCTACCTCTTCCTCGTGTATGTTTCTCACCTGGGTTAATTTTTCTATAATAGAATTTCCTTTTTTTTTTTTTTTTTTTAATTTTTTCATTATTAGTTCTATTGAAGAAATTGATGATGGGTTAATAATAAAACATTATTATTTTTTTTGAAAGAGTACAAAACCATAACAATAACTTGTTTTTCACAGAAATTTAGATACAGCTATGGCAATAGGCACATGTATGAATAGCATGATAGAATGATGTAGTTCACAATAATTTGAGATATTGAAGAATATCCACTTCAATGTTTTATCATCATGACTATTGCTTTAATATAATTTACCATTTGAGGATAAGTATTCTGTCTACTGGGAATCTTTATGCTAGCATTTATTCGCTTTTGTTTGATTGGGCCTCCATATCTGTTGATTTTTTACGAGATCGAGAGGTTTTCTTTTTGGAGGGAGATTTTGTAGTTGTTAGTTGTTCGTGGTCGTTTGGCTGTTTTTTTATTGCTTTTAGTTTTTCTTTGACCTCCTTGGTGAATGGCTTCTCTTTGTTTTGCTTTGGTTTGTTCCATTCTTTTGGTTAAATGAATTTATCCTTATCATTCAAAAATAAAATAAAATAGTAATAAATAAATAAACAGATTTTTATATAGAAAGTTTAATATTAATTGTATGTGTGAAGAACTTATTAAAAAGGGCTTCTATTGAGGTGTGAGAGTTGGTCTGTCTTGTCAAGTATCTTAAAGCTGTTTTCACATCTCATGACAAAAGAAAATAATAGACTTTTGATTCAAGTGCAATTTTCACCTCTAGATCCTTTTCTCCATTCTTTTTCATCTCATGTTTTTCTGTCCCTTCTCCAAGGTTTTGTGGAATCGTTTGCTTTTCTCAAATGTAATTTTTTTGTTGGGAATTGGGCATCCAAAAGAACAACAGTTGTGACATGCTTCAAAGGAGAAAATTTGGTGCCTTCTACCTCATGTGTGCGTAATGTGCATAGAAGTTAGGAAATTAGTGAACCACCTATTAATCCACTGCGATTTTTTATTTTGATAAGTAAGAGAAATCTTCCATCCAAAGGGACAAGAAAGTCCCAAAAAAACCATGCAAGAGATAATACAGAGGTAAAAAATATGGGGTAATGACAAAAATGCCCTGTAATTTAATCAATTTCAATATTAACAGCCCAGTCCCTACTTGGGTGTTCTTTTTTTCCTACCCATATTCTTGAAACCTTTACAAAATTTAGCCCCAAAAAAGATTCTCCTTAATTATACAAGAAGTTTCATCATAGTTTTGAAATGCTCAGCTGTTTTTTTTCCTACCATAAAGAACAACAAACTGCTGCTGAGACCAACTGTCACATGGAATTCCTTCTTAGTTCTTACTGTAAGGGTTTTGGTTCTCGGACCAAACAATAGGCTTTTTAGGTCTGGCGGGGTCACCCTTTGCAAACCAAACTTGCTAATCAAAGCTGCCCACGCTTCAAAAGCAAATGGATAATGGATCAAAAGATGATAGGTGACTCTTCACTTTCATACATAAAAGCAAACATTTGGCAAGGCCATATAAGATTGTCCACTGTTATCCAACAGAAGAACTGAACCTTATTTGGTACTGGCTGGAGCCAAATATGTTTCGACAGGAGCAACATTGAGTACTGAGGGTAAAGCATGTCAAAGCAAAAGCCAACCAAAAAGGTACCACTACTTCGTTGATTTTTGATCCTACAATCATTTATCTCTGGCTGAATCTGATATCTTTCCAAGCAGCCAAGTAAAGAGACCGAGGGATTAATTTTCCAATCATTTAAAGGTCTCCTAAGAGGAGGCTGCCAAGTAATCATATTGTGGACTCTTCCAAAATAATCTGCTACCTTAGCTTGTTGATTGGAAGCCTCTCTGTAGATGTTTGGGAATTTGGACTTTAATGTAGACAAACCACACCACCTGTCTTTCCAAAAAATAGTCATGGTGCAATTCTCCACCTTTAAACTTATGCCTTCCTTTTTTTTTTGATGAATAACGACTATATAGATATATAAAATAATGAAAAGATGAAACAATACAATCCAGACAGCCAAGTTAGCTGGAAAAACAACTCGAAAGAAAAAAATTACAACATCACACAGGCATATGGTCCCCTTCGAACAAGCACTGTTGATCCACACTCCACTTGGCAAGACTATTGGCAACCACATTTTGGGCATGGGGAATATGAGATAAGACAACATTAAGATCCTTTATCAAGATCCTGATCTCAGCAATATAGTGGTGCATCCTCCACGAGCTACAACGACCCTTCTCCTCCAAGAGAAATTCATTAGACAATCACCTTCCACAACACAACCTCTCAGATCCTTAGCCTTCAAAAGTCTCAACCCGTCCAACATCCCCATGAGCTCCGCGAACACAACATTCTGCACTCTAACAAGACCAGCCTTGACCCAAAGAATTTGACCATCAGAATCCCGCAACACACAACCATAGCCAGCCAGCCAGCCTAGGATTACCAAAAGAAGCACCATCCACGTTTACTTTCAGCATACCCACGGAAGGGGGAGACCACTCCATAGCAATAGAAGGCTTAGGGACAGAAGGCCCCAAAAGGAAAGTATGCCAATCCCGTATCATTTCATTCAAGGAACATGCAGAAAACTCTTTCTTGACGAGTACCCAAGAACCAATATCACAGACAATCAAGTTAATGACCTCCCACACACATGTCCTTTTGTCATAAAAAATCATTCTATTTATCTCTTTCCATATCCCTAAACAACACCTTGAAGAGTGGCTTTTAGGAATATCCTTCTCCTATCCCCCTTCACCCTCAACCCCATAATGCAATCAATACCTTCAAAGAACTCGGCATGGCAATGTGCAATGAAAGGGCTTGCTTAAAATGGTCCCAAATATTCGTGGAAAAAGCACAATGAATAAAAATATGATCCCCAGTTTCAGCCTCCCGCATACACAAGGGGAAAATAGAAGGTGAGAGAGACATAAGCGGCCTCTGTTTTTGAAGCACATTTATCGTGTTTTGCCTACCCAAGTAGGAAATCCAAGAAAATGCCTTTAACCTTGGAGGTGCAACAGAGTTCCAAATATTAGAAGCTGGGAAATGGGACAGTAATATACTATTGCCAATTAGGATAGAGAAGAAGGATTTGGAAGAAAACACACCATTAGGTGAAGAAGACCAAATACGGACATCATCCTCGTCACTGTTGATATACGCCCAATGGAGATTCTCCATGAGGGATCCAACTAAGGGGATTTCCCACTCATAAGGGTCTCAGGAAAAGGGGAGAGACCAGTTAAGGCCATTAGGGCCTTGGGAGAGAATCTCCGCCACCATGGTATTCTTATTCAAAGCAATGCGGAAAACATGAGGGTAGGCAACATCAAGCATGGAGATACTTTATATGTATCTCCTAATGCCCCGACTATGCGAAATAGAAACTTCACTGCTTATGTTGCCACTAACGGATCGATATTTAGCTTTTATGATTCTTCTTCATAGTACACATTTTTCTTCGTCAAAGTTCCATAGCCATTTGCAAGGAAGAGCGCTATTGTTAGGCTTTCTTATTGCATCTCAAGCTACCAAATGAATGCTAGAAGAGTTCTCCTAACCTTTCCATTGAGTTCTCCTAGCCCATTTTGCTCCCGAGGAATGAAAAAAAGAGCAGCCCAATAGCATAAATAACTCCCTAATCCATAAACATGCTGCCATATTTTCCAAGAACAACCTTTTTCCATCCCCCATCCCCTAACCAATGCCCGCCACTGAATCACCCTCTATGATGCACCCTGAAATCCCCATCTTTTTAAGCTTGCGCAACCCTTTGAGAAGACCCTAGAACCTCAACTTTTTTTTCCCGATGAATAACCTCAGCTTTTATAGTGTTGCAAACGCCACACATCACAGAAAGGGGTCCTAACTACCTTTTGACGATCCATCAAAATAGAGCTTCAGCCAACTTGTTCACCCTTGAAGGATTAGAGGAAATAGTAGTAAGTCAATCCCTAATGAAAGCTGGCAAGGATGAGTCCTTGTATTATTTTTTGACGAAAAACCAACTCCCCACTTCCCTAATGACCGCATCAATATCTTCGCCATGAAATAAGCACTGCCAAAGGACCCCATGAAATAAGCACTGCCAAAACATCCTACTGTGGACTCCAAAAACCTTGCAACTCCGTGAAAAAAAGAAAGACAACAACTCATCGGGCATAACCCATTGCTATCGGGCATAACCCACAAGCAATGCTTGCTAGAGAGACAATAGTTCCATATTTTCTAGCAAAGCTATAATGAAGAAAGATATGTTGTGTTGATTCACCATCCTTCTTACATAACACGCACTGGTGAGGAGCTAGATATAAGAAAGGTCATCTCTGTTAGGACTAGGGTTTGCCATCTTAGCTGAAAAGAAATTGCTGTCCAAAAAGGGAGGTGAAACCCTTTTAAGATTTTTTTGGGTTTGTGGCAGTCAATCCACTGCCGGCGCCAAGGCCCATGGGTCCCTCCATATTTGGGACTCTGACTTACATCGCAAGCTTATTGGGGTAACACACATGGGGTCTTTCATACATACGCTGGATTGTGAGTCCCATACCCCCAACAATTCCCCCCTCTCGCAACCACGCGAGGTGGCTCGAACCCTCGACCTTGGCTTTGATACCACTTGTCAGGACCGGGGTTTGCCATTTTAGCTGAAAAGCAATTGCTATCTAGAAAGGGAGGCAAAACCCTTATAAGTTTTTTTTTGGGGTTTGTGGCAGTCACTCCACTGTCGGCACTAGGGCCCACGGGTTCCCCCATATATGGGATCCTGACTTCCGCTACAAAACTTACTGGGATAACACGGATTGGGTCTGCCCCACACACGTTGGATTGCGGGTCCTATACCCCAACATTCTCTTTTATAGCATGTCCATGGTATTAATTTGATTAAGAGCCATTGTCCAGGTAAAGGCTTTGACCTTTAGAGGCATGAAAGGCTTCTAAATCTTACTAATGCGGAAAGGAAGCAAAAACATGTTGAGATTTGGAAAACGCCAAGAAGAAAGATAAAGAGGAATGCTTTTCAGAAGACTCAAGGATTGAAATCCTCTTGTTGAGAAACAAATTCGAAATAAAGACCTCTTGCAAGTTATCAAGGAGGGAAGCAACTAAATGAACCTCCCATTTAGAGGGTCTCTTGAGAAGACAAGATTCCAAGAGGGCGTTTGGTTCGGATTTTGAAATTTGATTGCTAATTCTGATTTTGGATTCTCATAATCAAATTTTGAAAACAAATTTATTAGAATCAGAATCCCATTGGGATCAACCTGTTTCTGGAAGCTAATTTCACACTATAGAATCAAAATCTTGTTTGGTTGAACAACATTTAGAAATGATAATTCAACAGAAATTGTGCATGAAATACCTAAATTGCCTATACATGAGACATTAGATTACCAAAATCATAGTAATGGCATAAAGATCCAAACTCTTTCATCCTTTAATCCACTGTCCCCTATCCCGTAGGCATCCTGGATATCCAGCATATGAGCCATATCATCA
>JAOXJP010021592.1:0-17265 GCA_025762735.1 Platanus orientalis | reverse complement strand
ATTTTATAATAAAATTGAAAATCACAATATATAATATGTGATAAAATAATCGATTAAGGAATTGTTAATTTCTAACATTTTATGGTATGGGTTCAGAAATTTTATAGGTGATTAGAGAGTTTTTGGAAAATTAAAGAACACAAACATAGATAGTATCCACTTGGATGAGAGAGAAAGAGAAAGGAGCTTGAGGCTATTGTTTATATATATATATATGAGATAGAGCATTGTGGTTTAGGATGTTTTTGTTTAAATGGTTTGATATAAGAATTTTTAGTATGTAAAAAAATTAATAAACAATTTAAGACGTGAAGAGATGGTGAATTTACCTTTGTAGGAAAAAGAAGAAAAAAAGAAAATGATAGAAAGACGAGGGAATGTGTGAGGTGAGATGAGAGAGTATATAAAGATTTTAGGGGGATAAGAAGTGGCATATTTCTTTCGGAAGCAAAGTCAAAGTGACTAAGAGTAATTAATTTATTTAACATTGAATATTCCATCTCTCTTTGAGATGCTTGTTTCATTTCTTGGGTTTGGGTGCATTGAAAAGCTCCAAAGAAGCTAATTATGGAATGGAAGAGGTGCAAAGAGGAGATTTCATATTGTGTTCGGTAAGTGTCATTAGAGATTTAGTTCCAATCATCTCTCTCTGTGTTCGACATAAAGTAAGAAAAAAAACATTCATGAGGTGGATTGGGGGTCTAGGAATGTGTCTTCTTACCGCGTAAGGCCTTATAATTGTCATTAATCCCAAGGTCAACAGTGGATAAAATTCGGTGATTGGCAAAGCTTAGTTTGATGATGTAGAGGTGAACCCCGGCTGGCCTATCCCAAGATTTAACTCGCACTATTCCAACAAAAGGAATGAATTAAAAGTACATGTAAATTTATTTTCTTATTTTTATGATGATTTATATAAAAGGGAAAAGAAAGTCCAAGTTAGATCTACATAAGAGAAAATGGTGAGATTTTTTTTGGTAGGCTTGGGAATAAAAGAAAAATTTAATTAGAATGTCCACATGGGTGAGAGAGAAAGGGGCTATATGAACCCATGCAGATGTATTTGTTTAAAAAAAATGTGGTGTAAGAATTTGTAATAGGTAAAAAAAGTAGTAAGTGATTTAAAATGTTGAGAAATAGACTTAACCCGTGTAGATAAAAGAAGAAAGAGTTTTTTAAGGTAACATAATGGGAAAAAGATTTTTGTAGAAAAGTTTATTTTGAGCATGAGAGATTGTAGAAATTCATGTATTATTAAAATGCATAGATTATTTTGATAATGGATATTATGGAGATTATATATATATATATATAAGAAATTTAATGACATATTACAGTGCATTAAAGAGATAAGAAAATAAAGATTGGATATGGATGGAAGATTTTTGGGGATAGGAGAGATGTTTTAGAGAGACAATTTAGAGATATAAGAATAGGAAATTAATGAAGAGAGAGAGCACATGAAAGAGATGTTTTTAATCATGTAGGATTTCAATCTTGTGGGTGAGTGTTAAGATGCACAACCATGGGTTGTAATTGTACAATCTACTACATCTATATATGTTATAGTAATGTTTCTATTAAGAAAGATAATATGAGATATTGCACACCATTAAATAGGGAAATAAGGGGGGGGGGTGTTATGATTTTATCTTTAATAATTGAGATTTGGTTTAAAGGGAAATAGCAAAAGAGAGAGAGAGAGAGAAAGTTGAAATCCTTCCTCAAACCATTGTATAAAAAGTGAAGGTGTTTAATGGAAGAGATGGAGAAAGAGTTTGAGAGGAAAGGGAGATGTAAGAGACGGAGAGAGAGTTTGAGAGGTAACGAAGACGTGAGAAGAAAACTAATAAGGGTTTATATACAGGAACGATGGGTTATGGACTTTGAATCTTAAATTGAAGGAAATAACCTAGTATATTGGATTTTGAATTTTTAGAAGAAAATATAAAATATAGATTTATGAAAGAGATTTTAGGAGAGAATAAGGAAGAGAGACATTTTAGGAGATATTAAAGGGTATTTTAGGTAAATTAAAGAAAAAATGTTAGAGTATCCACGTGGATGAGAGATAAAAGGGGCGTGCAGCTACTGTTTTAATATATATATATAGATTATTATTAATTTTTGTAGGAACTTGTATTAAAATTGTTGGTTTAGTATTAAATATAAGCCAGACTATCTTGGAACTACGTATTTCTTTTATTTTTGTGGCTAGGTTTTTAAAACCTTTTTTATTGTCAGCCACATTTCTAGTTTAATAAAACGTGTTCTACCATTGCTGAAATTTCATCTGCTTTTGCTGGTTCAAATTTTTTCTTTTGGGAACCAAAAGTCTTCTTATAAAAAGTTGTGGTTGGTTGGGCCGACTCTTAGGTAAGGGCCAATTGGGCCTGATGAGCCAGGCCCTTTACTCAAATGATGGGTAGCTCCTCTTCCCTCCCTCGACATGTGCATGGGTATGGTTTGTGTATCATAACTTGGAAAATTCGCACAAAAGTCAGTTTTGCCGTAATTTCTTTTGAATTTTTAACATCCCCTTTAAAAAAATTATGACTTCTGTAAATTTAAGTAAATACTACTTTTATTTTGTAAATCAAAAAAATGTTTTTGCTAGTAAAATAATAAATTGTGACATTAAGTGAGATGAGCATCATCAAATAGTTCCATATTTCAATTAATAAATTGATCATTCACTATCTATGTATGTAATGGATAAACTAAAAATTTAGTTTGAATTGTCAATTATTTTATCATTTAATAATATCAGGTTTATATCTAAAAAAAATATAATTTAATATATATTCTAAATTAATTATTATATTTCTGTACTTATTAATAACTAATTATTTTTTTAGTTAAGTTATTAATTTTTCATAATATAAAAATACCAACTCTTGTTATGCCCTAGATCCATATGACAGTCGAATATTAGCATGCGAATGTGTTCACCTCTTTAATTAAGAGTAAACATGGCTCTATGGGTCACCCTGTCTATATAATAAGATCATACTTAATACTTAAAACTTGTCGACTATTCGATAATTCAACTACAATTACATGTTATCTGGTGCTGTAAAAAGGATCATTGTTTTGTCTCACATAAGATCGTGTTCTTGGTGAGAAACAAAAAGAAAGAATTGAGCTTTGAAAGCTCAACAAATAGAGCAGTCTTATATAATTTATTGCAAAAATAAGAATTCATCGATATAAGACATGATTGATAAAACGCAGACCAAATTCATGTTTACAAATGCATAAATACAAAATAAATCACATAATTAATACCATATGAATGTATATAATGCATCTCATTATCCAATGTGCCCATGTATTGAGGGGTCTTCTTATAATAAAATCTTGTCAATTCGGAATATCGCAAACATATCAAAGACTCATCTATACTTTGGTCACTTTAATAACACATAAAATTGCGTAATTTCTCAATCATGCAATGCAATAAGTTATATAGATGCATTACAATCTCTAGCACCCTTTGATGCATTTGACCAGTGTTACTGTAACACCAAATTTTGTTGTTTCGAAGGAATTTGAAATTTGTGTTCAAATTACTCAACTTTTTAAGGGCTGATTTATTATTTTATTATGAAGACTTTCCTTTTTTAAAGATGATTGTTATTTACCACTGTTTACAGAACAATGCACCTTTGATTCGTCACTCATTTCATAAATTGTAAAAGATCAACAGAAGCACATAAAATAAGAAAAGGAAAAAACAAATGAAGTAACGAGATTTTTTGTTGATATATTGATGTGTAATACAACTTTTGTGCACATAAAATACACCTTTGCACATATAACAATTCATTATTACCTGTTCGTAACTACAACTCTTTGTTCTTGAGTTGATGTCATCTTTGAGTTCTCAGAGGTTTAATGGACATGAAAAGGCCTAAATAATGAAAGTTTGCATTTGAAAAACCTTAATCTTTAAAATATGAGGAGGTGAATGCTGAAAATGTGTGGTGTTGTAGATAACTTGCAAAGGGTGTGTAAAAATCCTTCTTTAATGTGTGTAACAATAGATATTTGTAGAATAAAATCAGAGTTGGACTTCTTTAAAAAGTCCAACCGTGTCTAGCAATATGTTCATGGAGACATGACGACGTGGCTGTTTGTGTGATGCTCATTCAACCCGATGTAAGATCAAACGTTTGTAGAGGAGTCCATAACCGTATAGAAAATGATTTGGCAACTCTCATCTGATCATAAATTATTGGATTTGACCAGACAAAGGTGTCTTGCTGTAGCAGTCCTTTTTGCTATAGCAATTTACCTCTTTAATGACCTTTACAAATCGGAAGAGATGGGCACACGTGGGACTCCTCCATTAACTTTTGAAGGAGTCTAAAAAACTTTAGTTGCAATTCTCTCATGTCAGAGTCATAAAATATAGCACTTTCAGATTTCTGCCTTCCACCTGTCGCGATTTGTTGTTCCAGTGATGATTAGCATATCAATCGTGATTGATTTGCGTCAGTTGTGGTTCAAGGCTAAATTCATTGTAGTCACACATTTCTTTGTCAACAGTCATTGCTAAAGGAATGTTGGTATCTCGATGTCACATGTCTCTGACCTCTCATATGCCGTAGCAGTTCACTTCACTGCATCATCATTTCTCTCAACATTCTCTTTGTTGAGGCCCACTGCATAACCATCTTGGAGTGAGCATTATAGGATCGCTCCTGGATATTGTTGGTTGATCTTCTTGATATTTATCAAGGAAGTCACTTAGGCAGCTTTAGATTGTTTAGATCTAGGTATCCCTTTTGCATCTCAATATGTGTCTTTTTGTAGCTCAATATGTGAGACATAATTATAATAACTCTTATGAATCCCGTTGAGCGGTATAGTCACATAGGACAGTTTCGATTCTCCAATAATATTCGAGGTTCCTTTTTTGCATCTCTCGATAGGAGACTAACATCTTGTCTCGCTACCATGGATCTTTCTTGTATGACATAATATCTTGTCTGCCTCAAATTTAGGCCGGTTCAATTTTGGCCACCTTGTCATGTTTCATGTAACAAGTAGAGGTTTTTAGTTATTTCTAGTTCATATATATATATAAAAGAATATGGAGTTCTAGAAGATTTTAGAAAACCAAAAAAGATTCTAGATAGGTGTGAAAGATTCAATAGAATAGTAAGGTGTTGAGAAGGTCTTAGAGAACTGTAGGAAGAATTATAGAGACTTCTACTTAGTAGGTGGATGAGTATTCTAGAAAGGACTTATAATGATTTTAGCCATGTGATGCTTGTCATTTGGATTCATCTTAGGCAACTTAAGGGGCCATGTGAGTTTATGACCCCCTTATTTGTAAACCACTTCAAAAATTCTCAAGTCTTTTTTACACTATTCTTGTGAGTGAGAAATAAAGCATTCTTTCCTTTCCTTAAGTGTGTTTCTTATTCATCAATACTAAGTGTTGCTTTGAGGGTAAGGCTGATTCGTTTACTAAGTCAAAACTCTATAAATAGAATGCCAATTTCGTGGGCTAGGGGTTGAAGAAAATTCCCTTGCAACTTGTTCGGAATAGGATATGAGAAAGAGGGAAAGCCCAAGACTCTTCCACTGCTTAACTCTTAGTTAAGTAAGATATCACTCTCTTTAATCAAAGCATGATAGGGTTATTCTTATTAGGCTTAAATTTCATGTTTTTCTTTATTTTTTGATACTGCTAAGAGAGCCATGGCATGCCCCATCTGATCTCATATGATGGGCTACATGGTAGAGACAAACACTTCATTAATCAATTCATCTGTTAATCATGTCTTTGGAGTTATATGTCAGCTCTTGTTCATGTCTATTTTCATAAGCGTAGACTTGTCTACTATTTGTTTATGGATTACTTTGCATAGTCTTCATTAATCAATTCATCTATTAATCATGCCTTCGATGTTATATGGTAGCTCTTGTTCATCTCTATTTTCATAAGCATAGACTTGTCTACTTTCGTTGTAATGTATTTGTTTATGAATTACTTTGCATAGTCTTCATGTCATTTATCTATTGATCATGCCTTTAATATTACATGTTAGCTCTTGATCATTCTTATTGGAACTTATTTATGACGGGGGACAATGCTAATGTCATGGCTGTTATGTCATCATGGATAGGCTACGTAACCCAATCTAGTAGATGTAGTACAATTTTAATGTCGTGACTACTATATCAACACAAATAGGTTGCGTAACCCAATCTAGTCTCTGCCCCTAGTGTTTATGAATTGCTTTGTATAGTCTCCATGCCATTTTTTTGTTTGTTATGCCATGTGTGTGTGCCGGTTAACTCATGAACCGAATGACTGCTGCCACTCACTGTGAGTATCCCTTTCCCCTGCATGCTTATAAACTGTTAAGACACCATCACGGACCATAGAGGCTTGAAGCAAACCCATTATAGGCTGTCGAGGGTTTTGACGCTTGAAATTTATATACAATAAAATTCAGGTGTTAAGCTTATAAATTCAAGTGTCAAAAGAAAATCAGGCGTCAAGTTTATAAGGCCAGGTTCTAAGAACCCCGTGGCCTGTGATGGGTATGCTAAGGTTAAATTTTCTTTTAACCATATCATAGAGGTTTATAATGGAAGAAGTCCCAAAGACTTAGCCAAATCTAGAGATGTTCATTCCTCTATAAACCACCCTTAGTGCACCATAGTCCCGGTCCATTTTTGATTGTCTGTTTATATGTCCTTACGATGTGGATTCTATAAGTATATATGATAGATTAAAATGAACCCACCCTCTATATGCCCTCATAGTCAAGTGTGCTTGACTGTCGGGAACTTACACACACACATAACCCCTAGAACTACTTATAGCTTGGTCTCGACCAAAACATACGAACTCAAACCGTAATATATTGGATATGTAGATAGTTTGAGACTATGTTTCAAGTGAAACTGTAATAAACACATAACACTGGGGTCCCATATTGGTAATTATATATTCAAAAGGCACTCATCACTATGAAAAGTAACGACATGCATGTTTAGAGAAATCACCCTAAAAAGGTGGTTGTGTTGGTGCCTAACACCTTTCCCAACCATAACAAAATAACTTATTTAAACCTATGGAGACTAAGACTAGTATTGAGAGTCTTATATACTAGACCTTAGGACCTAAACTTTATTTCCTCGAGAAAGGAAACCGATGTTTATCTTTATTGGTAAACCCGAGTTAGTGACGACTCCAAACGATCCTTGCCTTGGCCATCTATAGGATTAACCTTTACCCATCACACCTTCAAACCTCATGCGATAGTAGTGAATTGGGGGTAGGAGCCAAGAGATGAGTGGGGGATACGAACTTCCCACGATACCCACACCATTTGTCTCAGGGTCGGTCGTATGTATAGGCTAAAAGTCCATTTCTTTTATTTTTATTACTTTATTTTCTTTTTTCAAACTACACTTATAAAAAAGAGAAAAGTCGGGTTATTATATCAACAAGAAAAATAATAATATTAATTTAGATAGAAATGATTAATTAGGAGTTTGAATCTATTGCATAAGTTTTAATAGCATCTTTGAACGAGGTTTTAAAAATGAGTTTTGTGATTTCTTAGGCCCCATTTGGGAACCATTCAAAAAATGCATTATTCTCATTTTCAGCTTCAAAAAATTGAAAAAATGAAAAAAATACCGTTTGGTAAATTAGAATACATTTTAAAAATAACTCAAAATTTGGATTCTGGCCAGATTTTTTGGCACAAAAAATAGTAGTGCCAAAAAATTAAAAAATGATTTTTCAGGATTTCGCTCCTTTCACGTATGCGGGATTTGACAGACAAGGTTATAAAATCCACGATTCTTCAAATAGAAGCATCCATACCAGAGAAGAGGAGGGAAAGTACGGTGATTCTCATGTAGTAGTTGAAGGAGATTCTGGTGTTTTCATCGTCTCCGGCGTCTCCAGCGTTTTCAAGGATAGGTGCACATTCTTCCCCATCTTTCTCTCTCTTCCTCTACATCTGTATATCTTCTTTAGGCAGAGAACAATCAGAATTTTTTGTACTTCTATAAACCCCAAAAACTGGATTGAAAACAAATGAATGGTTTGCTTTAAGATGCAAGACAACTTGAATCAGATATGAGGTTTTGGAGTGATGGTTCGCAAGTTCCGTTGCTCCATCTCTCTCTTTCCATCCGTCTCTCTAATGCTCTTTCTCTCAGACTCTCTGAGCTTTCCTTTCTTTGTTGTTTTTGTTTCTAAGATAATGTGTATAAAAGAGATTTCTTATTAGTTTTTAGTTTTTTGTCACTAAATCTTGTTGGGTTTCTCTTGTTCTTTCCTATATACTTCCATGGAGTGGAAGGGATTCATCATCCTTTTGTAATCCTTCTCAATGGGTTTTCTCTACTCATCTCAAGCTTATGATTTCTACGTCGGTGGAGAGAGATGAGTGGGTGAACAGATTGTTATGGTATAAGAATGGATCTAAGGCCTTTCTCTCTCCCTCCTCATCTGATTTTTCTCCATTGAACCCTTTAGAGAATAAGAGATTTAGAGGGTTTGGCTATATTTCTCCGAAATATGCAAAGTTGTTAGTTTGATTGGAGTTTGGTGGCACTGGCTGATAACCTTGATAGTAGCCTTGATTGAATTCATCACCATCCATCACTATTAGCTTTTCAGGCTCAACCATCTCATCCTTTAATAGAAGCAAACAAATTGCCAAACAAGATTTTGTTTCAGAAAATCAAAAAAATGAATTCTGGATTGAATGTTGCCAAACACTCATCTATTTAGAAAATGATTTCAAAAAATGCAGAATCTCTAGAATGCATTTTTTTATTCTAGAAGAGAATCTAGAGAATGGTTCCCAAAAAGAGCTTTAGTAAATGGTTTGCTATTATTATTTCCATTATATATATCAATCAATTGCATAAAATCCCCCAGTTCCTTTGGTATTTAGTGGAGGATTTGTGGGTGTGGGGCCAAATGATACCTTACCTTCCTCAATCAAGTCTTGATTTTCATGTCTTAGATAGAAGCACCTATCAATGGTGTGCCTCGAGGATTGGTGGTATTCATAATGTTCTGCTAGATTGTAGTGGTAGGGAAAAGGGTAAGGTGGAGGTCTTGGATCAATCAGTTGTAACAACCTCTTTTTGATGAGGTTCTCCATTATGTATTTGTAAGAATATGGAAATGGAGTGAACTTTCTCTTTTTCTTTTCTTCTCCGAAGGCACCCGGGTATCTTAGCTGATAAAACTATTATGTCTGAGGAGGAACAATGCTCATGGCTGCAAGGTAGCTTTGAGTCAACTACAGCTGATGTAGAACATGACCACTACTCTGACTAGGCTGAGGGACTTCAATGGCTTGGACCATGTTAGCCTTTGGTCGGGTGATGGCTGCCTTCTTTGGTATGATTCTAGTGGAACTGATGAGTGCAGGAGGTGCATCCTATACTAGACTTGCTCTGATGACCAACTCTACCTTTGTGGCTTTATTGACGACTTCAGGGAAGTTTCTCTGTGAGGCAGTTAGGAGCATTAGCTAGTAGGTGGGACCCAGCATCCTCAGAAAGGTGGATATCATATCCTCTTCGGACATAGGGTGTTTCAAGTTGGAGATTCTCAGTCTCCACCTATAAGCAAATTCTCTAATATTCTCCCCTGTGAAGGGTCTTTTTCCTTCTCCCTCTTCCTTGGTTCACAACATCTCGACGTTGAACCTATAGTGGTTAAAGAATGACAGTGTCAGGGCCCTCCACATGCTGATATTGCTCTTGTCCTTGCTTGCTAGCCATTTCCCTACATTCTTCTCTAAACTCTGACCAAACATTTACACTAAGATGTGTTCATCATGCTCCCATTTCAACATAGCGTTGCAGTACATTCGTAGATGCATCCTGGGGTAGGTGGTACTATCCTACTTCTCAACATTTGGCATTTGGAAGTTTGGTGGTAATACACCCCAAGGTGGATACAAAGATCCTTGAAGTCTATAGACATAGGGAACTGCCCCCCTTTCATTAACTCCACTTATGTTTTTAGCTTAGCCAACCTCGCACTGGTCTCATCCTCTTTGGGAAGGGTAGTAACTTCCTTCCCTTTCCTACTTGATCCCGATGGCCCATACTATTCCTCTAAGTCAAACAAGGAGCGGTGTTCTGGCTGCATGTGTGTGGTAGTTCGAAGCGAGGTTGTGACATAGATGAGACCTTGCCATGGGACTGACCAAAAGGCGAATTCTGCTCGAAAGTACTGGAAGATGGTGGCTCAAAGACTATACCACGTCCATGAGGCTCTTCCTATCTCAGCAGGTATTCATACATCACTTTCTCAAACTCAATGATTGTGGAGATTCAAGGTTGCTTATTGGTGTTAGGTTGGTTGTGGGGTGGTAGAGAAGTTTGGGGTGGTGATGAAGAAGAACCATGTGTAGGGGTGGCTGTCCAACCATGCTAGGACCTAAAGTTCCCCATCATTCGCTTTAATTTAGACTTGTACCTATCCAAGCGGATGTCTTCAAGACCCGTCCTGTTGGGAGGTAGGTTTCCTAAGGATGCCTCTAGATGGGTAAGAGGTGTAGTGCTTGTTGTAGGTAGGGGTGTCGAGTACTTGTTGGCCATAACTTCACTAAGTTGTGCCTTCTTCTGCAATTGAGTCTTTGGGGTAGCTATTATAGCTTGTTTGACTAGATTAAGAGAGAGGGATTTATTATTATTTTTTTGCAGGGTTCATTCTTTACATTCATGCATATTTAGTAGCCAGATACTTTAACAAGTGCATGTCATACAAGTGAATTCATGTCCTTACATTAACAATAAGATTTTTGAAAACAAAACTTTGTATATATATATATATAGTGAAATCATAAGAAATAATCTAAAGATCGGGCACCACTAGAGGTGGTGGTGGATGTGGCACTAATTTGTAGACCAAGGAGAAGAACAATTTTCTTAGCTCGTGAACCCATGACTGTATCCACTAATCTTGTATGAAGGCCAAGTTGTTGGTATGCCTCATCTCAATTCCCAAATCCTCATGGGAGGTCCTATTGTCATTGAGCTCACTTTTCAAGGAAAGAATAAGCTCAGATTGGGTCTTATTCTAATGTTAAGTGCAATCACCCAAGACCTCGGTCTTTGTACGTAAATGTACCTAAGCTTTTAAGGAGGCCTTGGTTTGGGCATGTAAATCCTACTCTTCGACTAAGTCTAATAGTGTTTGCTCATATTTTTCCTGAGAGTATGAAGGTTCTATATGTGATGTAGATAGTGATTCATTGCATGGCCTCTTGTTTGAGGAAAGGGATGCTTTAGTGGTGTTAGGCTGTGTAAGAGGCTTATGAAGAAGCCAATGCTCATAAGGATGTCATAGCTTATGCTTTGGCAGATATAAGTGATGAATGCAAAGCAGCCTTGGTATGCGAGTTGTCCCATAAAGTGGTCAATATAGACCATGTGTGAGTGGGTGTACAGTGATCAAGTTGGAAGATATCTTTGAAGGTCATAGGGAAATTGAAGAGATCTTGTCTGAGGGCAAATTGTTGAAGGACACATATGGGTACATAAGGAGTGCTCTGAAAAACCCCTATAATAACCATGTATATGCGATCCTCGGTTTCCAAAAGTGGATAACATGGTTTATGCCACTTGATATGTTTAGGGAGCATAGTGGATAGCAGACCCTGATAATCAGATGTTTTGGCTTTGACCATCAAGGGTCGATTGTTAATATGTATCTATACTGGGGTCAAATTATGGGATGCACAGGTCGAAAAAGATGAAAGAGTAGTCACATGTTCCCATTGCTAGGCTTGCAAGAAAGTTGGGCAACCATATAACATACCTCGATGATGTCGAGCACAATGAGAGGGTCGGATATGATCATGGGTGTGAGGGTCTTCTTCCATTAATGTTGTCCCAAGATGTCAAGCAGGACGTTGTTTATATGATGACGGCTATGTGACAATAACAGTTGTCCTAAGAAAAGCAAAGTGAATGCTCTGAACTTGATTAGGTTTGCGAAATCACCAACTTTCTTCCAACTTCTTTCCAATAAGAAATCAAAAGGGCAGTGTACATATTCCCCTGAAGCTTCTTTAGGCAGGGAAGCTTTGGAGATGCCCAATACATGGAAGTCTTTGAGATAGCTAGGCTTGTGGATGACACTGACACCAAGACAATGCTCCTAGTCTAAGAAGGTTTCGAGCTCTTTGATAGTGGGTGTGAGTTCTTATTCTCCGAAACAGAAAACCATGAATGAAGCATTGCAAAATGAAGTGGCTACCCCTAACAGTGGCTAATCCAAATTGATTTATGGTAGTGTTAATGTTGCTCCGAATTGGCTCTAGTTCTTCCAAATTTCCTGTTCCTCAAAGGGAAGGGAAATTAGGGCATTTACAAAATTTATGGAGGTTGTGGAGTATGGATCTAAGTGTACAGGTCTATAATCCATGTGTGTAGACACAAGCATGAACAAAGGGTTAAAAATGTCATTTTATAGTTTAAAGCAATATTTTTTAGAGATTAAGCCTAATTCCTAAATTTTTGTTTAATGCCTCATTTAATTCAATCAAAATTTAGGCATTGAGGGCACGATTAAGTGTTGAGAGCAGTTACAAGTTTTTTTAAATGGCCCACGAACGTGCCTTTGTCTATTTTGTTGTCACTTTCCATATTTCAGTTATAGACCTAGGGAGAGATTTCAAAAGCTTTTCTTTTCCTCTTGTTCATTTCCAAAATTCTAAGAACACTGCATTCTTTCAACCATGAGTTAGGCTGGATCAAGTCAACACTTCCAGCTCCTTTCTACACAAGTGACAGCATTATGGAATAATCTAGTAGCAGATGAGGTGAATTTTTTATTTATTGATTCATTTTCATATTTCCATGACTTTTCCAAGTTCTTTTAAAGATTTTGTGTAAGATTCTTTGAGTTCTTTTGATTTTGACAAACTTATTGAATTTCTATGAATTTTTTTAATGTTAAAATGATTTTAAAGAATTAATTTTTAATTAAATTTATAAATAATGAAAAGCATATATTTAACATAATTCAAAACCTGTACATGTAGAGATTAAACAATCTCCAGTAGAGCTGTCATTCTATGGACGTCAGGGTCCGAGGGGTTTGGATTCCTCCGTCTGTCTATGGTTTCCAGGCCACACTTTGGCTTTACTTTACGTCGGGTGCTTGCGCAAGTTATTAACCCTTGGGTTAGGTTTTTCTAGGAGTTGCCACCAACTTGGGGTTAACCAACCAAGTTGGACATCGGTCTAGGGGTTAATCTCCTAAAATTGGTCTTAGTCATTGAGATTGAAGGTAAGTTGTTTAGTTGCATTTGGAGAAGGTGTTAAACACCCCAAATACCTACATTTTTAGGGTGGCTTCTCTTATTCATAAATGTCTTGAAGTATGTTAAAGTTCATGCTTGTGAATTCCAGAAGGTGCTGATTTCTGTAATTTTCTCAATCTTAACGTCTGAATTTACCTCTAACGCCTGATTGTTCAATGCCTGAATTTAATTCAGGGGAAACATCAGGCATTGGTTTCTGGAAAATTCATAAACTATTCCTTAAATTAAATTATTTTACTAACAGGAGAGCCCCTCATGGTTGTAACTTTTAGAGGGATGGTGGACCCCTCCAAGGTGTCCCTTTGTTGATCTTTAGGCTTGGAATTAACCTTAACACAAAGAGAAAAAAAAGGAGGAATTGTGTTTTTCTGTGTTTTAAGCTTAACACATTGATTTTATCTCAATGTTTGATTATTCAATGCCTGAATTTAATTCAGGGTGAAATTCAAGCATTAAAAGCTGATTAGATCAGTACTTTTATGTGGTTTATTAAGGTGTTTTTGTGGGTCCCAGTATTGTGGGACCCTTGGATTAGGTTAGAGGGTGTTTTCTAGAGTCACACTATACAACCCTAGGGGTTGTAACATTTACATGTGTGGAGATATGCTCTCCTAAATAGGGCAATCTAGTCATTTAACATAAGCTTAATGCCTAGTTTTTAGAGCTAATGCTTGAATTTTCAGGCATTGGAGGTTGACTGGGTCAACCACTTGACCTAGATTTTTTTATTCATACGTGGGTCCTAAGACTAGGGGACTCTGTCAGAAGGGTAAAGGGGTAATTTTTAAAGTAGGGGAAGCCAAACCCTAAGGGTAGGGCCCCCATGAGGGTGGACATCTGTCCTCCAAAAGATGGCTGAGTGGTCATCCTGTGCAGGCTTAACACCTTACTTTTAGTCTAACGCTTGAATTTAATTTAGGGTAAATTCAAGCATTGGGTGCTAAGATCAACAACCAACCTTGGTTTTGGGCCACACTGATGGGGCCCAAAGGGGTGGGATTCTCCTGAGTCTCTGAGTTAGACCTAGGTCATGGATACACTTAGACACTTTCGAAAACCTAATTTTCAATATAGACTTAATGTCGGAAATCCACTCCAACGCCTGAATTTCCCTACTCAACGCTTGAAATTAAATTTAAGCGTTGGGAGAGAAATTAGGGCCCATAGAAGTGTTTGAGCATAGGATTGGACTTTAGAGGGTCATAAAGGCTAAAGGACAGTTTTAGGAAAATTCAAAGCTCCCTGGGGTATGTCCTAGATCTCAGCACGTGATTATTCCCTTAACACCTATTTGTCCTATGCTTAAATTTTGTTTCCATCAAAATTCAAGCATTAGTTACTGGGAACAAATTTAGTAGCTAGATTTCTTGAATTTTGAAACCCCTAGGGTTTTAAAAAAATTCTAAACTTATGCATGCTAGTAGACAGTTGATAGAGGAATAGCATATATAAATTTAAGCTTAAGATCATGCATACAAAAGTCATACGAAAATCAACAAAATAATAGACTGAACTAGGTCACACAGGATCTAAATTTTGGGGTCTGTTTAAGGGGTCATCTTGAGGCCTTCCACAGCTTCAAAAATCACTAAATTAAATATGGAACTAGGTATAAATGTTTAGCATAACATACTAAAATTTGAGCTCTTACTGAGTTATACAAAATTAGAAGAAATTCTACACTAAGCACAGATCTAAAATCAGCACAAATGGAGGCTGTTGAGCCTCCACTATGTACCCAAAATTGGAGCAGTTAAATAGCATGATTTGGACAGTGTAACAACTTGATAATTGATCATATGGATTTAAGTAAACTAACCTAGCTTAGGTTTAGGCTTACCTTAGGTCAAGGGGGGCTTAGGGTTTAGAGAAATCCAAGTTTTCTTCCTCTTCTCTTTCTCTTTGAATTTTTTAGTTGCCAACCCTTATGTGCACAAAATTGGGGCTATAATTGGGGCTATTTATAGCCTCAATTTCATGCCATGGATTGTGGGGATTAAATCTATGAATATCTAGATCAAGGGCTTAAGTTAGTTTGACTAACTTTGAGGTGTAGAGCTAGGAATAGTTTTAGGATGGGTAGTTGGGATGAATAGATTTGTGCTAGGTGACATGGACAAGGGGAGAGCTGAGATCAATTTGGATTAATTGGATGGGGGTGTGCTAATTGGCATGGATTGATGGCATGGAAGAGAGGTAAGTTTAGGTGTCATTTGCAAGGTTGTGGTTGAATGCAAATATCCAAGGGAAGCATCAAGATGCTCTTTGAGCAGACATAAATGGAACACTAGGGATTTGAAATTCAAATCTTAGATCTAAGGTTGAGGGATGGGGGTGCACTTGGGAAGATTCCAATCTAAGGGCCTTTGCGTTAAGCCTTAAGTTATGAATGCATTAAATGTTATTAATGAACCAAAATCATAAAGTTTTAGCTCATTAATGTGCATTAATTGCTTTTGATATTTTCAACCTCTTACTGTGTAATCCACTTTTGTGAGCTCCTGTGCTCGGAATGTGGTAAATTTAGTGTATGTTTCCGAGGTTACAGATATTTTGATCTCAACAGGCCAGTCAAAACGAAATTTTGATAAGGGCAAGGGGGTAAAATCAGGGTTTTACTAATATGAAAAGATCTCAAATGGATTTTGATAGGGCAAGATGGTAGTTAATCCTGAAAAACTTTTAATGAAAGATGGCCCTTAGTCTAGGTGAGCCATAGCCTCTAACTATGTTGAATTACGATACATGAATAGAAAATTGGGTTAAAAACCCCTTTTGGGCAATTGGAAAGCTTTTAACTGAAAAAATCGCTGGAGAATTTTTAGATTTCTATAGCAAATGCAGTTTGTGGATATCGAAGCGTAGAGAATCTGGAGTTCCTAGGAACTGGTGGCTTGACAATCAGCTTTTCGGGCATTTGCCACAATTCTTATAGAATGGGGCTCTCCTGAAGGTTTGTTGTAACAGTAGGTCCCTAAATACTACTGGTGTTAGGTTAGAAGAAACTACCAGTTGCTCAAGTTTGTGAAACAATCTTTTGAAGGCAGGGAGAAATTTGAGAAAATAGACCTGACTTTGCTACACTTTGAGTTTGGGAGAATTTCTGAGGGCATTCCACATGCCAAATATAGATGAAAAGTGTTTTGTTCTATCTCAAGCAAAAATGATGGTTAGGAATATAAGGTTTCTGTAATCTAGTGAAACTTTGATACTCTAGAGGTCCTGGAATTACTGTGGAATAGCCATTGACAAACTGATTTTTTGAGTTTGGGTGAACTCCTAAGAGTCGGTTGAGTGTCTAATTTTTTTCCCTTATTTATTGCTCTTTTTGGAGTAATCGAGGGAATCTGAACAGATAAGTCCCATGAAAGCTCACATCCCTTATATGGTTTTTTAAAGGCCTCACGATTCTAGAGAGATGGATACTGACTAATCCTGATTTGGACCTACGAGGAACGTAATGGCTCCGTATAAGTGAAATACAGCTAAAACAACTTTTTGACCCCTTGGAGAAGATTTGAGATTTCACAGGGGTTTGAGATTTCAAATTTCCTTTCTCAGACCTGAAGATTTGAAAATAAGGCTGGGACCAAGATATGGCAATCGACCTTTCTAGATTCAAAGATTGGATGAATCCTTGAGAGCCTTTTCAAGGGTTATTTCTTAGTCAGTGTTATTATGAGTTGAGAAATTGGTTGTTGCCAGTCTTAATCAATATCTATTATGTGATGAGTTTCTCAGAATTGAGAGAAGTAGGGATGTATAGGATTTGACATTACACCATTCAAGTAACGAGAGAAGCTTTAGGGATCCTTTGAGGGTTGATTCTCGAAGGTGAAAAAGGTAAAATGGTAATTTTTTGCCTGTGAGTCAAAAAATGTGAAAATAAGGATTTTTCTCCTATGATGCTTCATGACAAGAAGGC
>JAOXJP010021582.1:0-17265 GCA_025762735.1 Platanus orientalis | reverse complement strand
ATTTTGATTTTTGCGATTTTCTCTCTCATGATTTAATCATGACTCCTTTCGTCACTCTCTATCATGAACATACTTGGTCGTGACTTAGGTGGCGATTTTCAACAAAAAAAAAATATTTGTAATGAATGTTTTCTTTTGTTTTTTATGAAAATCAAAGTTTTTGTTTTTTTTAATGATATGAAGCATTAAGTATTTTATTTTATTAATATAGATGATATTACACTTTAGTAAAAAGGATCCGTTAGTGCTAGTCTCTTTCTCTCTCGTGATTTTTTCCATGACTTTTAATCACGACTTTGTTTTGCGACCTTATCTATCGCAATTTGGAGAGCGACCACCTTGTCGCGACTTAGAATTGTGACCCACTCGAGTCACGACTCTAGTGGATAATTCTATCTTAAGGAGAATTATTCTCGACTCATTCTCTAATTAATCAAATTAATGATTAATTAAGCCTTTATTATTAACCCATTAAGTGTACATTTTTAATCCGCACAATACATTTCTTAAACAAGCCTTTTGGTGATTGAGTTCGGGTTTATCACTAATTATTTGAGCAAGGCCTTTTATTCGGGCCCTTAAGTCACGAATGAAAAAAATAAGTTGCGAATCACAAGATAAATCATGAATCTCAAGGTAAGTAACGAATTTGAAGGGGGGTCGTGATTTGGTGGGTCACTTTTATACCATAAAAGAGAGTCACAACTTGGGTGGGTCGCGATTCTAACTCATGGTAAGGGGTGGTCGCTCTCCAAGTCGTGACAAGTCGGGTCACAAAATAAAGGTGCGATCAATGGTTACGGAAAATATCGTGCAAAAGAGAGAGTTGAATATTAGCGGATCCTTTTTACCAAAGTATAAAGTCACTTATATCAATAAAATAATATACTTCCTTTCGTTAAAGAAACAAAATCTTTGATTTTCATAGAAGACAAATGGGGTGTCGGGCAATTTTCAATCTTTGAAGGGAAAATATAACCAGAGTAGTGATGTAGTTGTGTTAGTTCTTTTTGACTGTTTTTTGGTGTTGTTTGGGATCATCCCTTGTTTGTATCTTTTTCCTTCTCTATTTTTATAAAATTCTTTGTTATTCATTAAATAAAATTCATAAAAGACAAAAGAAATCATTCATTATATATATATATATATATATATATATATATTTTGTTGAAAATCACCACCTAAGTTGCGACTTGGTAAGTTCGTGATAGAGAGTGACGATAAGAGTCACGGTTAGAGTCGTGAAAGAAAATTACAAAAATTAAAATAGGAGGGATGATATGTTTCTTAAAAAGAGGAAACTTTTATTATTGTTTTTATAAAAGGGAAGTTCAATGTTTTCTCTCATCCCTTTATAAAAGGAAGTTCAACTATTTCTTTATATATAAAAAGAAAGTCCAACTTTTTATAAAAGTATTTAATGACTTTTATTTTTCTCTCTTTTTTCATTTTTTTTTTTTATAAATTTGTCTTTTAGTGGCTCATGTTTTATGAGTAGTAATATTCATTATTTAAGAATGTCACAATTTTGATAGTTCACTATAAATAAAATTGTGATTAGGCAAGTCCAAAAGGAAATCGCAATATGGGGAGTCCAAAAGAGGATTGCATTTTGTCTCTTTTAAGCATTTAATGCCATTTATTATATAGAATAAAATATTGTTATATTGCCTTAAAATCGAAATTCAAGCAATCCACAATCACTGTGGCCATTAAATGCAAATTTTATTTATATTAAAATAAAAATATTATTTGTTTTTCAAGTAATCCATTAACGGTCAAACAATCCACATTTACTGTAGGCATTAAATGAGTCATGATTTGTTTTTGTTTGAATTTTGACAGAAACAAGTTATCTTCCTCTTTTTTTATTATTATTTTTATTTTATCATTATTATAATTATTTAAAAACGTATAGAAGTGGGAGTTTGTAAAATACAAAATAAAATATAATAAAATAGAGTTTGTACACATTTTGTTACCAAAGTAACAAAAACATATTACTATGGGTGTCATCTTTAATCTTACGATTCTCGTATCCATACACCACTAACAAGAACCTGGTCTTATATGGCTATGAACATAGACTAGATGATTTATTTCTATTAGAAATAGATGATTCTTTGATTGTTTCGTATACTTGTTCTGAGTTTAGTTTGATGACTTCTTGAGATGATGATGATACTTATAATTCGGTTAAGTGGCATGCTAGACTAAGACATTTTGGACAGGGTAGGATGTACAGGTTAGCTAGAGAAGGCCTTCTAAATCCATTTGCTAAAGTAGATTTTCTTACTCGTGAGCATTGTTTAGTTGGAAAGTCAAGTAGAAAGCCTTTTGGAAAGGTGCTATGTGCAATTGTTCCCTTAGAGTTAGTTCATTCAGACATATGCTGACTTTTCAATATGAGGGCATGAAACGGAGTTTATTATTACATCACATTTATTGATGATTACATGTAATACGGTTATGTCTATTTAATCTTACATAAGTCTGAAGCATTGAATTGCGTAGAACGTATATGCTAGAGGTTGAAAATCAGTTGGATCAAATGATTAAAACCCTTAGGACTGATCGCGGATGCGAGTACTTGTTAAAGGAATTTAAAGAGCTCTATGAAGAAAAAGGCATTCGTAGACAGTTGACAATTCCTTTTCCTCTGTAATAGAATGACATAACAGGCAGAAAAATCATATACTTCTAGATATGGTGAGGTCTATGATGGCGCATGCGAACCTTTTAATCAACTTTTGGGGGTATACATTATTGACTATGGCCTACATCCTCAATAGAATGTCCTTCAAGTTTACTACTCATTACGAATTATGGATTGGGAGAAAACTCAATCTTAGTCTCTTATGACCCTAGGGGTCGATGGGTTTTATTCACATACCACTACAAAAAACCAGTAAGCTTGACATGAGAGCTAAAAATGGTACCTTTATAAGGTATTCTGAGCATTCTAAAGGCTATGTCATTGTCCATGAACAAGAGAATGATGGGATCATAGAGATAGAATCGCGAGATGTCGATTTCATTGAAGATGGATTCCCAAACAGGTAAAGAGCTCGAATGACTTTAGACTTTTATGAGATGGAAGAGTTTAAAGGTGGTTCTTAAAAGGCACCTCCTACTATGCTTGGCGAGGATAGGAGAAGTTGGACCTCTAATGAACCAATGATTGTCAAGGATAGTGGGAATGCTCCATTTAGTGGGAACATATCCAATGGGAGTGCTTCACGTAGTGGGAGTACACTGCTTGATGATATGGCAGATCTTGAGCCATGTAGAAGCAAACGTGGGGTAGTACCTCGTAAAGGTGGCAATGTTTGACATGACCCGTAAACTCGACATGAAAAAAATAGGTTAGGGTTGACCCATATAGTCGTAAAACCTTAACTTAACACGATATGAATCTAACCCGCCAACTCAAATTACCACATAACCCGCGAACCCAACACGAAATAAGAGGGTTAGGGTTGACTGTAGACATGTTCAGGTTAAAGCGGTTCAACCCGCTTTGACACGATTAGTAAATGGGTTGGGTTCAGGTTGAGCCATACAGTCGTATATTCTTATCTTGACACGACACAAACTCGACCTGCCAACATGATTTGCCACCCCTAGTACCTCGTTGTCGTTTTGAGATTGAAGGGGAATCTTTTATGTGTATTTCCATTGATGATGAGTCAAGTTCTTATAAGGATCCATTCTCATCACCTGCTTCGAGGGAATGGACAATTGTTATGCAAGACGAGATTTGTTCATTGGAAAAGTGATGCGGTAACTCTTCAATGGCTTGAGAAACGTCAACCTTTATAGAAGCCTATGGCCAAAAACATTGGAACAAAGAAGAAGATATAATGTTGTCTACCATTTTATCATTAAATTTTCTGTTTATTTATTTATTTATTATGTTTTAGTAGTTTTATTGAGTAATTTGATGTAATAAGGATTCATGAGCCATTAGGAGTTTGTTTGGAATGTTTTAGAAGTTTTAGAAAGCTTTAATTCTTGGTTTAGTGGTTTTTTTTTAAGGGAAAGAGACTGTTGGCTGTGCCTGAGTAAAGGAGGTGTAAAATTGTCTAGGTTTATAAAAAAGGCTTACAAAAGCCCCTATTCACTCTTTGAACGATCAATTGGCTTTTGAAATAAAGAAAAGTGGTTTGTAGAGCTCGTGGAGCTGTTTCTCTTCCCCTATCTCTCACGTAGGTGAGTTCTTCCTCCTCTCTCTTCCCCTTCTTTACTCATGTCAAACTCTCTCTCTTTCTATTCTCTTTTTTTTATTAATCAATATACTTGAATCTTCTTATTTTCTATTCATTTCAATCCTATTTCCTGTCTTTATCAACTTTGTAAAGATTCCTATTCAAGAGCCCTAGATCTCTACTTTTCTTGGGCTTCTTGAATTCTGGAAAATTTACAGCAGCCCAAATCTTGCATTTTTTCCATCTATCCACCATCTGAACCTTCATCTTCTTTCAATCTATCCTTCATTGAACTAAACTCAAACCTTTTAAACACTCTTTCCCAATTTTCTCAAATCCCAATCCCAAGATTCCTAAGATTTCTCAAAACCCAATCCAAGAAACTTGTTTTCTTTTAATTTTTTTTCAAGAAAATGATATAATAGGGGTCCCTATACCATGCGGTTGTGTTTCCAAGTGAATCCCCTAAAATTTTGGTCATAAAATTTCAGAACCCAATTATTTGGTTCTTGCGGCAATTCAAAACCGATAATTTATTTTCTTTATTTTTGGAACTATTAACCCTTTGTCTTGAGATTCTTACGGCAATACAAGTGGGCCTTGTTTAGTCTATATCCTAAAAGCCTAACAAAACAAAACCCATTCGGCAACCTTTCTTTTCTTAACCCATTGTGTCATGTTTCCTTTGTAATAACCCCTATTTTTTTTATAATAACTTCACTGCTGATCTTCTTTCCCACTCCTATACCTTGTTCCTTCCTTTGTTTTCTTGAATTAACTCTTTTCTCCTCTTTTTTTTATTTAAGACTTGTTTTCTTGATAATCTTTAATTTAGATTTTGAATTCTTGAATTGTTTAAATTGAATTTACATTTTTTTTTTTAATTCAAGAATTATTCTTTTGGCCTCTTTAAATTGTTATTAGCATTTCCAATCACATTTCCTTTATAGGAGCTTAATTCTTGGATATCCTATATAAAAAAGAACTAAGTCTGGGAACTTGTTGATCTTCCACCAAATCACAAGACTATTGGGAACAATTGGGTTTTAAAAGTCAAGCGTAAGGCAAATAGAACTATTAAGAAGTATAAGGCTTGACTGGTGGTGAAGGGTTATATCCAAATAGAGGGTATAGACTATGAGGAGACATTCTCCTTAGTGGTGAGATTCACCTCAATTCGCCTTATTTTAGCTATTGTCCCAAATTTAGATTTGGAACTCCATTATATGGATGTGAAGACTGCATTTCTCAATGGAGAACTGGATGAAGAGATCTATATGAATCAACCTAAAGGCTTCGTTGTAGAAGGACAAGAGCACAAAGTGTGCCAGCTTAAGAAGTCAATTTATGGATTGAAGCAATCATCTAGGCAATGATACTTTCGGTTCAGTCGAACCATAGTTGAGTATGGCTTTACGATGATCGAGAAAGACCATTATGTGTATGTCAAATGATCTAATAAAAGTTTTTTGATTCTTTCGTTGTATATTGATGACATTTTATTGGCTATAAATGATATGAGAATCATTACCGCTACTTAGAAGTGGCTGTCCCTTAACTTCTAGATGAAAGACTTGGGTGAGGCAAACTTCGTGCTTGAGGTTAAGATAACCCGTGATTATTTTAAGAGGTTCCTTGGTTTATCTTAGGAGACTTACATTAAGAGAATGCTAGAGTGATTCCGCGTGCAGAATTGCAAACCCATTGATACTCCTATTCAAAAGGGTCATACTTTGTATCTAAACATGTGTTCTAGCATGTATACAAAGTTGGAACAGTTGAAAAACATTCCTTATGCAAGTGCTGTTGGTAGTCTGATGTGTGCTATGCTGTGTACTCGATTGGACATTAGCCTTGTAGTAGGATTTGGTCAGTTGTTCCCAAAGCAACCCTGAGTTAGCACAATGGAAGGCAGTAAAGCGGATTCTTCGATACTTGTGTGGGATTACATACTATATGCTATGCTTTCAAGGAGCAGACTTAGTGTTACAACTTACAAGGTTATAGTGATACAGATTAGGGTGACGATTTGGATGAGAGCAGAACTACATTTGGCTACATTTTTCTTTTAGCAGGAGGAGCTATTTCTTAGAGTAGTAAGAAACAGACATGCATTGTCTTATCCACGATGGAATTGGAACATGTTTCCAGAGTGTTACTATGCAAGAAGTTATTTGGCTCCACAGGTTCTTTTGATGACTTGGCATCGTAGAGAATGCCAAGGATTCTATTACAATTCACAGTGACAGCATGTCATCACTAGCATATGCAAAGGATTCAGAGTATCATGGATGGACCAAACACATTGATATATGTTATCACTTTGTACAAGACATGGTTGCGCAACAGGAAGTGGTCCTTAGGCATATTTTTACGAGTCAAATAGTGGCTAACCCACTCACTAAACCTATTCGTAGGAATATGTTTAAGGCTCACGTGAGAAGTATGGGACTGCGTAAAATTTAATGTTTTGGTTTAGCATATGATTATTCATATTCAGTTTATGATTAGATACCTCTAGGATTTGTAGACATTTATTTATTTAATAAGATCATGTTGATTTGTTATTCTATATTGTATGGATTGTTAATTGACAGGATCAGTTGCACGCACTAACACCATGTGATTGGACATATGGTGTGATTCGTGACCAGGTTTAGGTTGTGTACTCACACCATGAACGCCTAATGCATGATTTACGAGTAGGATGAGACATCGAGCATATTGTGGATGCTCACACTAGCTTTTAGCGCAATAAAGTACGAGCTAAGCATGTGTTTATGATGTTCTGATTGGAGTCGGGAGCAAGTTCTAGGTAAACTAACATGACATATATAGTTATATAAGCATGAATATCTAAGAAAGCTGGGTGTGAGACTCTAATCAGGTGCAAGATAGGGCAACTGGATTATGAGAGCTTGAGTCAGGCATATGAGAGGGCGACTAGACTAAGACCCGTACGGTGCTGAGAAGTTGACAAACTTGTAGCGAGCTTCACCGTAATATGCATTTCATACTACATGTGCTATTATGATTGTAACCTACATATGTAAGTGAGATAATTTCCTACGCTCTTTACAATATGAGACTTTGGTCATGTAGGCATTTATGCCCTTATGGACTCATGACTATGTTGTGAAGTTGAGACTCGATGGTTGCTACTCTAATATGTTTCCTATGACCATGAGTGATTCGGTTTAAAGGGAGATGATTGGAAAAGCGGTTAGGCTAAGACTAAACAACACGAGGGCTAAGGGAGATGATTTGATACATCCATTGACAATAATGTATGTACAAGCTTGGTGTCATGTTTAGATGATTAGTTGAATAAAACCATTTTTTTCAAAATGTTAAAAATTGTTTTTCAAAATTTGACTTTTCCCTGTAAAAGGCTTGTGGCGAGTATTAGAAGTTGGCGTTGTTCTGAGTATGGACTCCAAAGGGGATATAAAACGCGCTACTTGATGTGACAAATCCGTTTAGGGCATGGTTGAGTTGTTGGAGATGAGATGTGTTTTTCTGGTTATATAAACATTTAGCTTAGGAAGGTGTTCTCTCCTACAAATCACAACTCCCATTGGTCACACGCTGTATTTCTCTGTATGAGATACATGTAGGTTGGAGAGTAGATGAACAATGAAATGAATTGTTTTGCCACACTATGGACAAGTGAGAGATGTTAGAGTTTTTGTCAAATTGGACATCCTTGTGGGCATCCAAACTCACATTGAACTCTTCTAAGACCTATCCAATGGGTTATAGATGAATCCCAGTGGGAGTTGGAGTTCTAAGTGAGGGTAATCTTTTGTGGAGTTTTTCTCTTCTTTCTTGTTATCTTTTCTCTCTTTTTGTAAGGGTTTATGGTGTGGAAGTTCTCCATTACAATTGTAGTGTTGGTGTTGCGACAGGCGTTTTTTCGTTTCAATGAATCAGCCTTTTTTCTTTGCGACGTGAGTGCAAGCGCAGTTCGACTACTTTTGCTACGGGATTGTCTCTGGGGATGTGCACAATCTCCTCTCCTTTAGTTTTCAACATCTTTTACGGACTTGGTTTAGTTGTTGGGCATCTTTTATTGCTTTAATGCCATGTTTGATATCCTTTAGCAGCCTTTACTGGCGGGACTGATTATATTAATTGTTAGAATAACAAGTGGGTTCTTCAGAAAGGGGAAGAGATTATAATCTTTGTTGACTATCGATATGCAAGGGAGGGAGATTTGTAGTTGTAAAGATAACCAGCGGTTATAATTTAATATTTATTACTTTTGAGCTCTTTAGGAAATAGGCTGAGCAACCACTCTCTACTGGTCAACCTTCTGCAGTGTTTTGTAAACAAAGTTTATTTTGTCCTGCACTTACTAGGCATCACCAATGTAGAGTATTGATTTTATCAAATTTGAGTCAGATTGGAAAATGGTAATGGATGGGATAGGATTCAAATGGGGGTTCAAACTGTAATATTAAGTGATCAAAGATAAATAAATTGTAAGGTTGTAAGCTTCTTAAACATTTTCTTGGAAATAGTAAAAGAACCGACCAAAGCCCCAAAAAAATCCGGATCCACAACCCTAGAAATAAATTGAGGAATTACATTGCTTAGAATTACATTATCCCAACCTTTCTAGAAGACGAATATTCAAAAACACCTTGCTATTCAACACCCATAGGCAGCACCTATCCTCCTTTTTCTTGTTGATGAATGTATCCTTAGCTTTCCTAGATACCTTGAACACTGGCTCTGTATAATTCTGAAAGACTCTGCTATTCCTCTTCAACTCGATTGACCAACACACAGCTGCTAGGGAAACTTTCCAAAGGATTTTCCCTCTCCAACTGAAGGCTGAGGATCTCCACCCTTGCGCCAGGGATTGGGAACTCTCTAGGGAAAATCCAAGAAACCCCAAAAATCATCTAAAACATAATACCCCCCATGCCCATAAAGAACCTACAATGAATTGTAAGATGATCCACCATTTCCCCATCATGAAGACAAAGCGATCAGACATTAGGGAGAATATGCCCTCCTTTTTGCAAGTTGTCAAATGATGCTAAACCATGAAGCAGTCCATAGAAAAATTGGATCTTTGAGAGGACCAAATGAAACTAAATTTCATCCTCGGGAAAATCCAGAGTAGAATTAGCATCATACAACTCATGGCAAGATTTGAATATAAAGGTGCCAGAATATAGCTTCACCTACTTCCATCTGTCTCCCTTATCCACACTCGTTGAGGAATTTTTGTGCCAAAAAAACTGCAGTGGGACCTAATTCCCAATCATTTAGGTCTCTCCAAAGTTGAAGAGACCATCTGACTACTCCCCCATCGTTGGATACGTAGTCTGCCATCATTGCTTTCTTGGTGCTGGATTCTTATAAAAAAGGATTCAGACTTAGACCTAGGATCCAATTTGTTTTGGTTAAGATTTGATGTGAGTTGTAGGATTCAAATCATGAATGGAAAGGTATCAACAACAATGGTGTAGGTATTATATTTATGCTCTTTTTATCTAGATATCCCAAAGTGCTCAGTTGCATTTGAAAGTTTCATCTCTCCTTTGTGCTGCATATGCTTAGAATCTATTAAAGGGTATGCTTATTCCTGGCTTTTTTTTTTTTCTTCATATTTCCAGGCCAAAGATTCCATTTAATTGGACCAAAGTTTTTCAAACAGAATTTTTCTCTGGAAATATAAAAAGGCCAGGAAGTAACCATTCCCTTCTAACTTCTTACCCAACCAATAAAAACAAAGATATACAACTTCTTATGCTTGCATTTCCTTTCCAGAGATTGTTGCAGAACCAAAAATTATCAGGGCTGCTGAACCGCTCTTGCTAAATGCTGTTCGAGGGGAAGAAGTTGAAAGACCCCCAGTTTGGCTTATGAGGCAAGCAGGGAGGTATATGAAGGCAGGTTTGCCAGCAGCTGCAGTTTTGGATACTGTTAATTATGTTTATGTTTCATGCCCTTGGTTGCACATACAGCTTTTTATCTGGCAAAGAATTGTTTCAAAAGGGAATGCAGATTCATAATTTCAAGTCTCTCTTTATGGAGAAAAATGTACCTGAAACATAAACATAATTGGTTAGGACAATATGGATATATCTTTCAAATGGGACAAGATGATCTTATAGTATCATTAGTTGAGTTTGAAAACTTGATTGCAAATTGAGTTACTGTCTTTTGTCCATGAAAATCAATTAGCTGTATTCTTCCTCTTTTCTTTCCTTTTATAAGATATGATGTGGGTCTTGATGTGAGGTTAGGTTGTGGGAGGATCTGTAGTGTGGGGATAATACTCTTGGTACTAGATTTCCTTGATTATATAGTCTATCTTTTCAAAGAACTTTCCATCTCCAGATGTGTATTTATTACCTTTTTCCTCAGGCCTTTCTTGCCTTCTTGGGATCCTGGTTTTTAGAAGTCTCAGAAAGTTGGAAAATTATTGAAGCTCTTTGAAAGTGATGTACACATTCTGTAGATGAGCTGGAGAATAGTGTGTTGCCTTTAAAGGCACACCAAAGGTGTTAACATTATGTTTGGAAATTTTAGCCTGCACTGGGCTGACGATGTTTTTCTACAAGTACCCATTGCAGATTTCCAAATAAGAAAGTTCTTAACTTGGTTTTGGAAGACAGACACATAATCTATGCATAATGTGCACAATCGGTCTGACCCAAACAAAATAATCGTATAAGAGGCACAATCTTAGCTTTGTAACCAAACAGCCCCCAGTACTATGTGCTGCTTTACTTTAGTTACCTCATTATGGCTGTATCAAAAATTGGTCTTAATATTCTGAATTCCAGATAAAAAGGGCTATTCCACTGGATATATTCCTATCCACCCTCTATTCTACTAGCTTTTCACTTTCTTTATTTTTCTATGTTTCATTTTCTCCCCTTTTTTATGTTGGATATAATGTGTTGATTATTATTATTATTATTTTGACAGAGTTATCAAATCATCTGTGAGAAGTATCCTTCCTTTCGTGAAAGATCAGAAAATGTTGATCTTGTAGTTGAAATCTCTCTACAACCATGGAAAGTTTTTAGGCCCGATGGGGTAAGATACCTTGTTAGAATCCGTTTTTATATAAATTGACTCTTTCCCATATAAGACTGTCTCCATCTGGATGCTTTGTGGTTCTGAATGGACAGCCTAAACACCATTCCATTTTTTTCAGCTTTACTAGTAAATAATATAAAAATGAATTTTCCTTTCTGAAGTGAAGCTGAGTGAAGATTGTGTCAGATACACAATTCCCAAGAGAATGGTTGATCTAGATTTTGGATAGACCTGGAATGAACAGATGATTTGAAGGTATGATGTTGTAAACATGTGGATTATCCAGCATTTCTGAGGTTGTGGCTCCCAACTGGTTTGAGGCATTGACTGGTACTACTCTTAATGGCAACAAGATGGCTTCCAACTGATTTGAGTTACAAGGCCAAGAGCAAGGCTTTGTTACAGGGCCTTTAATGATGTCATTCACTAACCATCTTTTTTAGAAGCCGACAAGTTATTTTGTGTGCATTATTGATATTAAAGTTTCTAGGCCAGACAAGGCCATGTCTCCAATGTTCTGTATATATATAAATGCTTGTCCTTTAAGTGATATTCTTGTTTTCCTGTCACTGCAATGCCTCAATTGCTTATTCTTTTGGTTTGAGCACGTTGTGTACAGTTCTGCAACTAGTTCATCATTTCTGATTTTGTGTTTAGTTTGTCATGTGACAGGTCATCTTATTCTCAGACATTCTTACCCCTCTAGCTGGGATGAATATACCTTTTGACATTGTAAAAGGAAAGGGTCCAGTCATATTCAATCCTATTGGGACAGCTACTGATGTTGATCAAGTACGAGAATTTATTCCCGAGGAATCGGTTCCATATGTTGGGGAAGCATTGGCAGTCTTGCGGAAAGAGGTTTGATATGGTGTATCTCCTTCATAATTTCTGATTTCTGAAATTGTTAATATTGCCCTTGGAATTAGATGTAAATCTTGTGGTATATAGAATTTGTCAGTATGCTACCATATTATGGATGCATTTAAACTTGAGGCAAAAACAATTACATGATGAATGAATATGTTAACAATGAGAAGAAAGGAATTCATGGATCATTACCTATACCATATATACAATCCACAATGAATAGAAGTGATGCAGAAAGTGAAACAACTCATGTTTAGATTTGATAGGTTTATAGATGGGTATTTTGGGCTCAATATTTTGTATGGAAATAATTTTTAATTTTGTCAATTCTAGGTTAATTTCTTATTAGCCAATTTGGGGGTTCTTAGTTATTTCCAAGTAGAATAGGTTTTATTTACTTTTTAGGAAAGTGAAATGTCAATTTCCGTCACTTTTCTTTAGGCCCTATTTTGGAAGGCCAATACTTGTCTAATTGGCTTGATTTTGGTGTCATTTGAAATGATATTCAGCTACCTTTCCAATAAGTCTAAGATTTTGCAAATCCGATGTGATTTGGGAAAATTATAGCCAAATTACTGTAGGGATATCAGTATGTGATGAGAATAGAGTTTTTAGAAAGTGTTATTTGATATATTTTAGGAAAGTTTTATGTTTAGTATTGTTTGGCAACAAGTTTAGGTTATAAGTAGTTTTCTTGTTTTAACAAGTGGAATCTTGAGTAGTAATACCTGAGGATCATATTTAGGAAATTGGAAAGTAGCCTCTTAGGAGGGTTTTTTTTTTGTTGATAAAATTGGGAGGGAATACGGGTTTCTAAAAACTCAGATTTTCTACTCCATTTAAACACCCCTGTTGTGCCCTAAAACCCATACCAAAAGAGCCATGAATTTCGGCAAGTGACATTAATCATTAATTCATTCATATCCTGTAAATCACATATAAATTTTTTTTTGTTTTTCTTGTCATTCATACACAACAGAATTAAAAATCATAACAATCCATAATCACATATGTCTAACCTGTATAAAATTTCCATATTCCATAAACCTGAAAATAATTCATAAACCATAGTCTTACATTCCCATTAGAATTAAATAAATAGTCTGACATAAACTAAACCATCAACTAAAAGTCAAATAACAATCTAAAACTAAAATCCACTAACTTATTACATTCCTTGAATTTAAACTGAAATAATTAACTGAACTGAAATAAAATAAAGTCTATGACTGAATCAAATAACTCCACCCGAATCTCTAACCAAATTGTTACGTAGCTATCTCCTCATCATTTGTGGTGCTAAATTGGGGTGAGCTTGACAAACTCAGTAGAAAATAGTAACCTAAAAAAGCATTAGATCAAGACTTAACACGAATTAAAACAAAATAGATAGTTGCATAACTTTTAAAAATATATAGAACTCAACAGTCTAATCATATGAAACATAAACTGAAAACATTAAAAAGACAAACATATAGATGGTCTAAACAGAACAAAATAGGTACATTTAACGAAACAAAAAAGAACATGTAAATCAGATGGATAAGCCAATTTAGATAACGGTTACACCATTTAATCGCCAGTGAAAAGGGCCAGACACACCATTTAATCTCCTGTGAGAAGAGCCAAAACAGTTCACATCATAAACTAGGTGTGATGGGTGTCATCATACATCTCCCTTGATGACAAAGGGTGACTTATAATAGAAACAATAACAATAACAATATAGAACATATAGTAGACAATAGTAGAACATAAACAAAATCCATAATACTTTAAATCAAAGATGTTTGATCCGCCTAAGCACAAAGCACATAACTATAGAACAATCTTTACAAATTAGATTTTACAAGAATTAATTAGAACATATCACATTCAGATCTGAGAACAAACGTATAATGATCATACAAAACAAAGAAAATAGTCTCTAAGATCCTAAGGAATCACAAATCCAAAACTAAGATCTTGTGTTCTTTGGACACAGAAAGCCCTCCTTTAAATCACTGATTTCGAAACTTTGAACGCATTAAAACCCATAGCAAAACGATAGATAACATGTAGAACAAGAATCAAAACGATCTAGAATTTAACAAATTTGCAAAACAAAACATGGTACTTTTACATTCTTGAAAACCCAAAAATCCTCTTTGAAAACCATTGTTTTAGCCTCAAAACCATTAAAAAACAAGAGTAGATCTTGGCAAAACAAAATTAGATCACTTCTATGAACCTAATAGAATGAAAAATGGAATTAGTTTATGTATCTTTTTACCTCTTTGTGTGCAAAAATGTTCCTAAGCTTTGGTTCTTCAAAAAAAATCCCAAACCTTTGCCAAAACCTAACATTTCTTCTTTTTTCTCTTCCTTTACTCCTCTTTCCTCTAGGGTTTCTAGCCCTTTTTAGGTCGAAACGTATTTAATTTATAGGCCCAAAGAGAGTCCCACATGATTTAAATCACGAAACACCTTTTTTTTTTCCGTGAAAATACTCTTCATCGCGAAACACTGTTCATCTTTCGCAAAAGAAACACTGTTCATCCTTCATGAAAGAAACATTGTTGACCCATTCTCACTAAAATACCAATATCTTTTTTGTTTGGGATTGGATTCGCTCGCCGTTTGTTTTGTTGGACTCTAGACTTCTGTGTTTATCCAATGACAAAGTTTATTCACAGATTCTTTCTACATTCTCATTGGTGCCTCTCTAAAGTTGTGCCAATTTACAAATCAGTATATGTTCATAAAATGATTCTAAGTATGTGCAGAACTTATACATTATGCATGTAAATTATAAATATGACACGTGTGCAAGATACGTGTGAACATGTGCGGGGTGTTACAAACCCAACCCTAATGAATAGAATAGTAGATCGATTAATGTGAAGCAAATTACCAAATCTCTTGGAAGTGTGATTGCCTCCAACCCTAGGTGTGATTTCCTTGATCTAAGGTGTGATTGCCTAGTTCTTCTTCTCTCTCTTTTTATTCTACTTGTACTTGTACTTCTTCTCTTATTTATAACACTATTCACATGTTATTGTTCACAGGTTACTGTTCAGAGCCCCTTATTCTTCTTCTATTTATCTATATCCTTTTTTGTATATTTGTTGGGTTTCTCAATTGATCTCAACTTAAGCCTTAGAAATAATTTGTTTGTTGCTTGTTCTACAATCTTGTTGTGCTGGAATTCTAGAACAATGCTTGAGTTTTAATCATTTGATAGCCTTAACATTTTTTTATCTCTTTTATATTTTGAGGGGTTATTCTTCACCCTAATACCTAATACCCTACAAATTTTTAAGCCAAACTGAAAACCCTAACCTAGGTTTCCAACTAGTTTTCTATTCTGTCTAGCATGCCTTATTTTGAGTTTTTCTTTATGGAATGACCCTATGTAGTCCTACACAGGGTATCCTTTAGAAGATTGAGAGTTTGGCTATTGTGGGCCCATTACTTGTAGGTTTTCAGCATTCCCTAGGCAGTCTCGCATCATTTAGACATTACAGTTATATAGTACTAAGGTACAAATTTCGATTTCGGTGGATATTGCCCTGGGAAGTTATGGAAATGTTGATGGAATATTTAGAAATAATGGAAAATCTGTATTATGGAATTATTTGGAAAAGGTAAAAATTAAATTTTTTAATAGAACTTGAAGGAACGTTACAAAAACAGCTACAGATCAAAAGATCTATCAGCCGAGAATCAGCTTTTCCCACTCAAACATAAATCGTGGAACTTCACCCCTTTGAAAACAGGGAGGTGAGAGGTCCAGCTATAAGAGACAGAGCACTCTCCGGGAGTTTGCATTAGCCACCTTTCATATCTCAAAAACTCTAGCGTTCCTCTCCATCTATAAAGACCAGCAAACAATGGTCGGCACAGCGTACCAGAGGAGGTTCCCTCTAGGAGAGAGGTCTGCCACCATATCAGAGCTCCAAACGTGTGGCAGACCCTCCATGGAGCTAGGCACCACCCAGCTGCGATAAAATCGCCTAAGAAAGAAGCTCCATGACTGAATAGATATAGGGTAGTGAATGAAGAGATGTACTGTCATCTCTCATGGCATTCACAGAGGCAGCACTTGGTAGCCAATTGAATGCTGCAAGCTTGAAGCTTATCGACCGTTAGCACCTTCTTGAGGGTCACTAACCACAACAGAAAAGCTTCCTTGGAAGGCATCTGAGACTTAAAAATAATCTTAGCAGGGCTGAAAGAAGAAACATTCTCCATCAGGGACAGATACACACTTCTAACAAAGAAAGCACCATCCTTGCTTCGGGTCCATACCCGAGAATCATCTTCCCCTTCGCTACCAAACTGGACCTGATCAATTCGAAGCAGCAGAGTGGCCATGGGATCCATCTCCCAGTCATTAAGGGGGCAGCACAGCTTCAGATTCCAAGCGCTGCTGACACCATTGCCAGTACTATGAGATAAAATAAACCCTTCTTTGTCCCTAGCAAGAGCGAAGAAATCAGGAAAATCTTCCTCCAAAGAGGTTGAACCAGCCCAAACATCTCTCCAGAACCAGGCTGAGGATCTGTCACCAATATGGAACTGAGTCTGCCTGAGGAACCATTCCATCCTGTTCATTATACCTCTCCACACACTGACGCCATAAGGACCTGCCACTGGACAGCTATTCCAACCTTAGGCTTCAGCTCAATAAAAATCCTTTTCTTTATCGATAAAAAAAAACTTGAAGGAATGTTACGATAAGCATGGTTACACACTTAGGACTTAACAAACTAGAAAAAGCATCGTTGTATAACGAGAGATAAATGAAGGCTAAGGACCTAGCATGGGTGTTGTCACATTGGAGAGAAGATATAGTTCATTACCATCCCAATTGATGGTTTCTATTCTAGCATATAGGTGCTGTCACACTGGCGAAAAGATATAGTTCATTATTATCTAAATTAGAAGTTTTTATTTTTACATCCAAGATCATCCAATACAAGTTTATAACATGTAGAACTCTTGCATCCTAGTCCCTCAATACCACATAGATACGGATGTGGCTGTGCTTTGTGTATCCGTAGCTCAATCAAGATAGCAGGAACTTCTGATATTTAACTCTCTTTTGAAAATTTATTTTCTGATTTACAATTTACATATT
>JAOXJP010021581.1:0-31578 GCA_025762735.1 Platanus orientalis | reverse complement strand
CCCCCGGATTCTGTGTCTAGAAAGAAGAAGACTGATGAGTCTTCTTAGTTGCAGTTGTGACAGGATAATGATTTGACTTTTTCACCAGCTTCTTTCTTCTTTTACTCAATGGCTCAAAGTCATGAGGATCATTTTCTTCTGAAGGGAGAGGACCTTGTGCAAGTAATTCTAATAGATGGGTGCCTACTAAAGGTTGGGAATTCTATACTAAAAAAATCAAAGGAAGAAAGTCAGTGAAAGTTTGTTGGCAGAAATGAAAGAAGAATTAAACATACTTTTTTGTCATAAAAAAAATTAATGTCATCCCATACAGTAATTATTCCTTTTACAATAGTAGGATGAGGTTCAATTAAAAAGCTCCCTTCAAACTCTACTCTTGAAAATTTATAAGGAGGAATAACTAAGTCTGCTACGCTAAAAGGGGTTGTAGGAACTTCTGGAAGAAGAGGCTTATAAGGAAATGGATAATCTTTCTGCTTATCTTGAGGAGCCATAGTCTGAGGAAATTTTTTCATACATTCATCTTCAAATTTCTCATTCCTAGCAGTTAGCCCAAACCTCCTTTTATTTTCAGCCTCTCCCTTAATATCAAAAGGATTCCATTTTATTTTGTTAAACTTTTCATAACTTTTTATTATTAAATAATGGACATTTACAAAAAGAGGGGTACCTTTCCCTTGGAAGATTTCTTGATGATTGCCTTTTCTTTATTTTCTTCCACCATATCCTTTTTGGAAGATTTCCTTTTTGATACTATGCGAGGAAGCTGTGAGGAAGAAATAGAAGTAGGAGGCCTAGAACAAACTGTTAGAGGAATTTTGGAGGGAGTATCTTGAATCATTTGGCTGGATTCACTATTAGGAGAAATCGGCACATTGGTAATCCATAAGAGGTTTGCTTCTAAACATAGAGGAAGGATATTTCCTATAAAGTATTTCTTCCACCATTCCTTATCCTGAATGACTGCGAAAGAACGGTTTTAAGGGGTGTTAGTCA
Organism: Platanus orientalis; assembly: GCA_025762735.1. Classification (NCBI taxonomy): domain Eukaryota; kingdom Viridiplantae; phylum Streptophyta; class Magnoliopsida; order Proteales; family Platanaceae; genus Platanus; species Platanus orientalis. Next base: position 30,582 of record JAOXJP010021581.1, on the reverse strand, counting down.
TGGTGAAGAAACTTTGTGACAACTCAAAATATTTCAATACATTTTTAACATCTTCATAAGTGGCTAAGATTCTTTGATGAGGAGGGGAATTCTTGGTAAGAAAGAAAGGAGGAACCGGGATCATCTAGCAGAATCCAAATTGAGGAGCAATCTAGTGAGGAGCATAAAACTTAAAATTGGGTTTGTGATTCAATTTGTCATAAATGCCCCTGTAATGTAAGTCTCGGGGGAAAGATATAAAGGCCATAGCTCTTGGAAGATTTTTTTGATTAGAAGGAGTGTGGAAATCAAAGATATTACTTGTATACCATAAAAGACCATACAAACAATCAAGAAAAAGGGTAGAAAAGTTGATCATCTCTTTTAGTAGAGAGATCACGGAAGAATTCAAAACATTGTTGTAATGGAAGATATTTTAGCCGAGAAACTACCCACCTATGGCCGTAAGAAAGACAATCTGCCCTAAGAGGAGGTTTGGAAATACAAGCTTTCAAGTCTAGAAAATACTCATAAATCCATAACTAGACAAACTAAAAGGGACCACTAATACTACAAAGATTTTTTTGGTTAAGATTGTTCAAACTCCTATAGAGTTGAGCAAGAAAGAAAGGACCTAATACCAATTTTTTTTCCTTTTGCCAAGGCAGTAGCTACAAAACAATATTCTTTGGCCATGCCGCTGGAGGGAGGACAAAGAATGTATCTATAGAGCCAGTAAAGAAGAAAAACATTGTGCTCATGGAAGGAAATGGTCTTAGTTTTCTAAATTCCTTTCAATATAAACTTGTTGAAAAACTCCCTAGTGTTGGAAGAATCAAATTCTAAATCTATGGAAAAAGAAAAGAGTTCTGCTGAAATTACTTCTTCGTGAGGAGGAAGAAGGGTCAGAGAACCCACATCCAAAAGAGGAGGGAACATCATCCTACAACCAAAATGGAAGGAATTTATGGAAGAAGACCAAAAATAGGTAGTTGCAGCTAAGAGTTCTATGTCCATAGAAAAATCAAATTTAAAGAGGAGAATACATTCTCTAATACCTAGGTCATCCCACAAGTTTCTGTAATGGGGAAGAAGATGGGCTACCCAATTGATCCATTGGTCGTGGGTTTTGGGTCAACATTTTGTAGAGTTATTTTTGTTCCATATGGACCAGGTCAAGTTTTCTTGGAACAATAACAAGTTTTCAGAACTATACAGAGGATATTGTGAAGATATCGATTTAGGAAGAGAAGAAAAGAAAGCATGCCCCCAAAAAGGATTTACCGTCGATAGAAGAAAGTAACTGGGTGGAGAACTCTGAACTACTCACATGATTTTCCAACTAAGAAGCCAAAAGATCAAAGGGAAGAACCCTCAGAGAAGACAACTCAGTGTTGGATGCCATGAACAGAGAAGCTTCAAACAAAGAAGAAGAAGGAAGTAATGATGGAAATCTTTGAAAATGAAGAAAACTTTATATAGAAGGAAAGCAAGAATCAAGGAAAATCCCTCAGAAATAGGAGCAAAGAAGCGAAATGACTTAGGACTCGGTAGGAAAAGACACATGGAATAATGTAGTCAAAGAAAATACAAAACGTCATTTCCTATTCTTTCAAATTCAAAATGATAGGGGGGGATTGTTTACACCATAAATTTGCCACCATGATATATGACTGAAAATAGGCCATGTGGATGGAGATTAAGAAAGGTGGTTAAGAGATAATGGCTTAAAGATGCCATTACAAATAAATTTGAAATTTGAATAATGAACAGGTGGAGGAGAATGGGGAAGGAAGAAGTTACAAAACATTTACCAAACGCATGAAAGAAAAGAGACTAGAGACTAACACATGTATGAAGCCTATAACCGAATTAGAACTCTATAAATAGGAGTTTGAGGATTAGAAGAGGGGTCGCACACCAAACAACTAACTTATCCATATCTAAATTTCATACTGTACTCAGTCTACTTTTATTACTAATCATCTTGTAAATTTTCATCATTATCAATAAATATTTGTGTTTCGTTCAATGGTGTTTTGTCAATGGTTTATGTTCATTCTCATCATATGGAATTGGTTCTATAACTTCTTAAATTACATGATTGGAAATACTCTCATGATAAGTTCATCTTAGATTTGTTTATTCCTACTTAGTCAATCATTGTTTATTTATCTAAGCTTTAGTGTAATGGTAAAAAGTCTTTGATTTTTAAGGCAAAAAAAAGAACTCATAGATAAAAGAACCCTCCCCCTCGGAATCGCCTGATAAAAAATAAAGAGTGGCAAAACAAACCTATCGGAAGGAACTTAGTATAAATTCTTTTGTACGTTATGTTTGATTTGGCGCTTGGTTCATACAATAGACTTATTTGTGTCCACATGGCACTAGCACACTGACACTCATCATCTGCCAAATTTAAGTCAACAGGTCTCCTCTTAGACATAGAATCAAATAACGCTAAAAGAGCTTCAAGGAGTAGGTCATAGAATGGAATCAGCTATACCCCAATACACATTGTATTAGAATTGGCACTACAATATTATGGCATATTTGGAAGGCTAGAAATAATATGTTTGTTTACAAACAAAGCTTTATCAGATGAAAATATGATAAAAAATGCAACAAAGATGGTCAATGAATATCAAGTAGGGAGTGCACAGCTGGATTCGTCAAAAGCCCCAGCCATCAATCTTGATCTTCATTCTAGGTCTAATGATAATTGGACTCCTCTCCCAACTAAAATGTTAAAAGTAAATGTTGATTGAGCTACAAACCATTCAGGTGCAACTACAACATTTATTCGAGACTATAAAGGAGAATTTCTAGGAAGCCATTCCAAATATTTTAGGGTTGTGTTGTAGAAGAAGCAAAATCTTGGAGTTTCTTTATTGGGATATAGTTGGCAAAAAAATTTCCATCTCTACAACTTATAATAGAAGGGGATTTTCTTTCATTGTCAAGTTGCTCAAGGAGGGTGATAGCTCCCCCCATGGCACAATAAACTGAAAATCCAAGATTGTAGGATAATTTTGAAGAGTTCTATGAATATTCAAATATCATATGCTTCTCGGGCCAGTAACAAAGCTACTAATTGCATGGAAATTATCAGGACAAGGGACCATATAATTCAAGTATGGAACACTTCTCATGGTATAAGAAAATTCACTTTGATTCTTGATTCTAAATCTTGTAATTGGCTTTTTTTTATGGATGAATGAATGATATGAGCTTATTCACTTTACCAAAAAATAAAAACAAAAAACAAAAAACAGCCAGAGCAAGGTTTTAAATCATAATGAAATTTTAGAAACTCTTTTCAATTTAAGTATTTTGTGATTTTGACTTTTTTTGGAATTTCAACCAATTTTGAGGTCTTGCCAGAAAGAACTAAAAAAAAGTAAAACATAATTTTGGGTTTTTGCTTTGGACTTTAGTAAGAACTAAAAAAGATGCATAGACTAAGATTTAACACCTTAAGCAATACAACCCAAAGAGGTCGGAGGGTATTATGGAACAAAGTAATAGACAGGGGCATATGACTCATTATTATTGAAGAGATGTACCAAATTAAAGAAAGAACAATGGAAGGGGAAATAGCCCTAAAGGAGATCGAATCTACAATGGCCCTCATGTATAGGGAAGAGTCCATGTGGATGTTGCACCAAAGGATAAGGAAGCTTTGCATCACTAGAAGGAGGTGGATCTAGTTAGTGACATGGAATTTCCCAAGCAGTAGAAGGCTGAATGCATTGTCATCTCTGATGGTCCTAGGGAGGAGAGAAGGAAAGACCGGTGATTAGGAAAGGGAAAAAGAGCAATGGTCAACAAGGAAGAGATAAGAGACACAAGTGATGAGACAGAGGAAAGCCTGGGATATAGAAGCGTGGGTGACGATGGGGGTTCAACTTCAAAAGATCCCAGATCTTGGGGCCAATTGTCTAGAAACTCACATCCATAGGTGGTAGATGTGTCATGAATGGAATGAAACTAGTATATTTTGTTTAGCTTTAAATGTGTATTAATGTCTAGTAAAAATGGTGATTGGCGTATTCAACGCCTATCAATGATGGGCTCCATTTGTAAGCTGATGGGGATATGGGATTTAATGAGTATGCTGAATATGAGTGTGGACTTGGTGTGATCAGCTGTACCTAAGATTTGTTGAGGACTTGACATATTTTTGGCTGATGAAGTAAACAAGTACCATCCATATGTCTTCAGCCTTCTACAATTAAAATTTTATGTCCTTGAATTGTAGGTATCCATGGATCTTTCCTTGTCCATTTCCTAATTGTCATCGTAAACTTTTCTTTAGCAATTCTCTTCCTTTAATTATATTTGTCCATAGCCAAGAGCTATTATTTTTACATTACTAAGAATTCATTACTTGGGAAATTTAATGATTTTATAAATTTTACCCATAAAGAATCCGGATTTCTTATAATTCTCCAAAGTTGTTTTGTTAATAGAGCCTTATTAAATGCGCGTAGATCTCTACATCCCATACCCCCATCACCTTTAATGGGAAAAGGTGAGTTTTATAGAAGTGTTTCTGAACTACAATCATATCAAGCTATTCTTAGAATTCCTTGAATGATAGGCTCTACATCTTCTAAAATTCTGCATACCCATTAATCCAAGCCCCTATCTTTTTAAGCCCTGGTTCTTATTCCTGAGCTTTACTTCCATCCTTTCAGGCATTGCATATGCCTCTCATCATTATTAGTCCCCTACAAATTGAGGGTAGGGTTGACCATCACTTTGAATAGAAAACCAAGAAATAATGGTGTTGAAAGCATCTTGGTGAAGATATCGGAAAGTTGATTGTTGGAACAGATAAAGCGAATGGAGAAAGTGCCATTGGTAACAAGACCATGGGAAAAATGGTAGTCAACCTTAAATGTTTGGTCCATGCATGGAACATAAGATTAGAAGCCATGTGTAATGCACTGACATTGTCACAGTAGTGAACAAGTGGTTTGTGGATAGAAATCCAAAGATCTCACAAGAGATAGGACAACCAAAGAAACTGGCGCAATCATACACAATCAAGCATGGATTGTTAAGACTGAACTTAGGACATGGTATTTAAGCCATGTCCTTCCATCATTTCACCACCATCTAAGATATTTGTGAATTCTTAGTTACAAATTGTTTACTACATGGCTTAAATTCCCGTTACCCATTAATCCTATCTTCTACACTTAAGATAAGGAATGCTAACTGCTGGTGTAAATTGTTTATCCATCCATAGAGGATGGATATGGATCAGCTGATCACAATAGATCTCATGGAGACTTTATCACAGATGTATGAGAAAACCTCTACATCGAATAAGTTCTTTTTTATGAAAAAAACTATTCAACATAAAGATGGCTAACAGTGGTAACATGGCTAAGCACCTAAACAAGTTCAACATAGTCATGAGTCAGTTGGAATCTTTTAGGATTAGTTTTGAAGAAGAAATAAGGGCTCTATTAATTTTGTTTGGATTTCTAGATTGGTGGGACAATCTAGTGATAGTCATGAGCAACTCCTCTGGTTCTAGTATGTTGAAGTATGATAATGTCATGAATGTTCTCCTAAGTGAAGAAGCACATAGAAAGACTTCAAGAGTTACAACCACATTAGGAAAGACTTTAAGTGCGAAAGACGAAGACTATAAAGCTATAAAGAAACCTACTAAGAGTAAAAATTAGGAAAGTAAAGATTGGTAAACATATCTGATGATAATGATTTTGATACTTTGATTTTGTATCTTGATTTACATAATGATTCATGGGTTATAGATTTTGGTGCATCATTTCATGCTACATGCCATAGGGACATTTTACATATCTATATAGAAGTTGATTTTGGAAAGGTTTACCTAAGGGATGACAAGCCTTGTAACATTGTTGGAAAGGGGAATGTGCATATCAACCTATTGAATGGGACATCTTTACAATCAAAAAATGTGAAACATGTTCCACAGTTAAAAAGAAATCTAATTTCTATAGGGCAGCTAACAGATTCAAGAACGATTACCATTTTCGTAGGTGATTCATGGAAGATGACAAAAGGAGCTATGACGATAGCTTGTAGGAAGAAAGAAGGTACACTTAATATGTTACATTTAGAATTGACAATTCAATTACAATTGTGTCTATATGTGTAGATGCAAACATATTGGCGTCATAAACTTAAGCACATGCACAAAAAAAGGATGAAGATAATGCATTCAAAGGAAAAATTACTAAACTAAAAAAAAACATTTTAAAATTTTGTGAAGACTACATATTTAACAAATAAAAAAATGTGAGTTTCTCAAAATTCAAAAGGGCCCTAAAGTTGATAAAATTGGAGTTTGTTTATATTGATGTGTGGGGACCAGCTTGAGTATCTTTTCTTGGTGGTTCTCATTATTTGTCACTTTCATTAATGATAGTACTAGAAAGCTTTGGGTTTACTTTTTGAAACATAAATCTAATGTATTTGATTTGTTTAGAAAGTGAAAAACTTTGGTTAAGAATGAAACATGTATGAAATTGAAGTGTATCAAGTCAAATGATGGTGAAGAGTATTGCAGTGACGAGTTTAAAATCTGGTGCGTACTTAATAGAATTAGAAGACAAAAATGATTCCCAAGAAATAGTAAAAAAAATGTTGTTGTCGAGTACATGAACAAAACCATAATAGAGCATGTGAATTAATGTTGTTTTGCTTAAATTGTTTTGGACAGCTACCATGAACACTACAACATACTTGATCAATAGAGAACCATCAATTGTGTTGGACTTTGGGCTACCGAAAGAAGCTTGGACTAGAAAAGAAGTAAACCTATCACACTTGAGAATATTTAGTTGTACTTCTTATGTTCATATTGATTCTGGATGAGTGGATTAAATCCTAAGTCTACAAATGCACATTTATTGGATATGGTATTGATGAGTTTAGTTACCGATTTTGGGACCCAATATTGAAAATCATTAGAATTAATGGTATCATATTTAATGAAAATGTTATGTAAAATGAGAGTTTAGAAGAAAAGAAAAATTTAGAAACTCCTAATGATGGTAAATATGTGAAATTTGATAAAATATCACCTAGGGATGTATTAAAATCCATTAATGAAGTATTTAGACATAAACTCAAGCTTCTCCTACTCGAGTTTTCCCGACTTAGTATCCCCCTCATTAAGAAGATCAACTAGATCTATCCCAAAAAAAAAACCTAACTTGGTATTTATACTCTTAAAGTTATTTATTGTTGACCGGTAATAGTGAATTAGAGTGTTATGAAAAAGATATGCAGGTTAAAACCAGAAATAAGTGGGAGCTTGCAATTGGTGATGAGATAAATTTTTTATCATCAAATCAAACATGAGATTTGGTTAAGCTACCCAAAGACAAGAAAGCTATACAGAAAAAGTGAACTACAAGTTAAAAGAAGATCATGATGGCTCAAAACAATACAAGGCGAGATTAATTATGAAGGAATTTAAACAAAAGGAAGATATCAATTACTCAGAGACATTCTCTTTAAGTGAGTGGATATCGGGGTTCCGAGCCACATGGGGGTGTAGGAGCACGATGGGTTGCTAACCTTAGGGTTAGGCTTTGTTAAGATTCGCCACCAACTTGGGATTGACTGATGGATTTGGACATTAGTTCTCCTCTTCAGGGGGAATAGGGGAAGTCTAGACTTGTAGGTCTAGGGCTTTAACTCCTAAGACTAGTTTACATTCTAAGATAGAGGGTAAATTGTTTAGTTGCACTTAGGGAAGGTGTTAGACACCTCAAATACCCACATTTTTAGGGTGGCTTCTGTCATTCATACATGTCATAAACTAACCTAAAGTCCATGCTTGTGAAAAAGAAAATATGCAGATTTCTATATTTTTTACAAGCTCAACACTTGAATTTAATCCAGGGTGAAATTCAGGCATCGACTTTTGGAAAATCCAGAAACCCATTGTTTGATTTGAGTTTTTTTCATTGGGGGGTCCACAGATTTATGACTTTTAGAGGGATGGTAAACCCCTCTGAAGTCCTCATACATTTATCTCAGGGTTGGAACAAACCCTACTACAAAGTATGGAATAAAAAGCAAGAAAAAAATCATTTTCTAGGTCTCAGGCTTAACGCCTGAATGTTGTTTTAATGCCTAAATTTTAATTCAAGGTAAAATTCAAGCTAGATAAACCACCATCTAACCTTAATTTCTTGATGTGTTTCTGTGGGCCCCTTTGTACTTTGGGATTTGTCCAGGGAAGGGGAATATCCCCCTAGGGTTAGGCTACCCTAAGTCCAAAATCTGACTTTTGCAAGCACAGAAGTGAAAGGGAAGAAGAAATTGGTTCACTTTCTATCTTTTAGGTTTAATGCCTAAATTTCCTTCTAACGCCTGTTTGTTCAATGCTTGAATTTAATTTAGGGTGAAATTCAGGTGTTAGCAATTGGACAAACCAACAACTAACCTTAATTTCTTAATGTGTTTTTATGGGTCTCAGTTCTATGGGACCCTTGCAGAAAGGTAGGTAATGTTCGTTGGGATTAGAACCCTCAATCTCAGAAGTTGGGACTTCTATTAAATATAAAAATTTGCCCAAAAAGGAAGGGTAGATTGTGTTTAACGCCGGAATTTAATTTAGGGAAAATTCAAGTGTTAGTTGCTAAATGATAGCAACTCACCTTGGGTTTTGGGCCCTTTGTGTGGGTCCCAAGGTTGAGAAAGGTCCTAGATAGGGGTGGGCCCCTCCTATAGTCCATGGCTTATACCCTAGGTCTATGACACTAGTCAACATGTTTTTAAAAAGTGATTTTTAACCATAGGCCTAATGCCTGAAATCCATCCCAACGCCATGAAAAACATAATTAGTTTACATGTGTTCTTACCTCCTTACTTGCAAATTTGTTCCTAAACTTCAAGTTCCTAAAATTCCCCAAATCCCTTGCAAAACCTAGCTTTTCTTTTCAAAATCCCTACTCTTGCAAAACTTCTTTAAAAGATCCTCTCTTATGAGTTTTTATGTTTTTATAGGTCTAAATAGAAACCCTAATCCCTAATTTTGTGTTTAGGTAGGTCTCTAGTGAAAAAGTCTTTAAAATCTTAACAAAATTATAATTTTTATGGTTGTAAGGAATTTTCCATTTTTATGACATCATCATGCTTGGAATTTTTTCAGTAGAGACACTCAGTGGGAAAATGGTCATAACGTTCTCTACAAAACTCGTATTCAATCGCCATTTTTTTGTTGTTGGAAACTAAACTTTAAGACCTTTCTCATTATACAAACGTGTTGCTATGATTAATAATTTCCTAACAATGATGTATGCCTAACTTGATATGATTCATATATGCATATTCATATAGAAAAGTATAGTCTATACTTAAGAAAGGAATAAAAATGCTTATTAGAATGCACACTAAGTATCTTTACTATGGATGGATTAGAAATGTTGACCATGTGATTGTAAGTACATAATGTCATATATGTTATCATGCATATTGTCATATGTAGATATTATAAGAATGCCATATATAAATAAAATCATATGAATTGCCATGTATGATTCCTATATGAAGAACCTTGATGATAAGTGTTATATCTTGGGTTGACTAGTAGATGATGTATGTATACTAGCACATGCCTACATGCTAGAAATCAGTATGTATTCTATATAGAGATATATTTAGTATTTTTATATTGAAAGATTCATGCTTTACATGTCTGATTTCTGTAGTAGGTTTTGTATACTTACTTACAAGCTGTGGATCTCACCCATCCATACCATTTTTCCAGGTGAGTTTTAGTGCAGGTACATTATTTGGAGTACCTAGAGGTTGGAGGAAAGGCATACGACTAATGCTTATCTTCTTGATTAGTCCCAGTTTCATTTAGACTCTTGTATAAAACCTCTTAGGATGTGTTAAGATTGAAGTTCAATTTTTGAGACTTGTAGTCTTATATTTAAGATGTGATGATGGAGGTTTTGACTCCTATTGCTATAGTTGTCTATGGACTCAGTTTAGTAGCGGCTTGGTTTTATACCTAGATAAGGTTATGAAATTAGGGCCATTACAGTTGGTATCAGAGCTTAGGTTTATAGATTCTGTAGACTATTAGAAGTAATAGGTGATTTGTGTTATGCAGAGCTTAGTGATTATTATGGGATAAGTTAGCAAAATTTTTGAGATAATCTATGTTTTGATGTCTATATGAATTTGAAATTTGTTTGTTTCAGTTTTAATGTGAATCTTGATGGTATGAGATTCTAAGAGTTTGGTTGTTTTGTTTTAGTAGAGATGCCGCCTAAAAGGTGTATTAGATCGATAGCAAGTACACCTCAACTGGATGTCAAAGATCCAATTGGTGCTTGTTAGGAGTAGCTTAAAGGTGTGAATTTAGCGGGTGCCTTTGGGGCAATCCATGAGTTAGCTGGGGTAGTCTGTGGGCATGTGATGAAGAAGAGACAGCCCCAAGAGAGAGACTTTGGGTATGAGGGCCATGTCATTGAGCGATTATGCAGATTGGGGCCACTTGAGTTTGTGGGTATGACTGACCCCATGGTTTTTTAGGCATGGATAATGCAAATAGAGGAAATCTTCAAAGTGATAAGTTGCACTGATGAGTAGAAGGTCTCTTTTTCCACATTCGTGCTCTAGGGAGAGGCAAAGCATTGGTGGAGAGCCACCAGAGATGTCCTACCACTCAGGGATGATGACCTCATTACAAGGAAAACTTTCTTGGAGGTTTTTCATGACTTCTCGGAAAGTGTGAGGGGTGAGAAGGAGGTTGAGTTCTTAGAGTTGACCTAAGGGAGCATGACGGTGCTCCAATACAAAGCCAAATTCGTTAAGTTGGCTCATGATATGCTTCACATTACATCTAGTGATGTGAGAAGGGGCAAGAAATTTCAAAGAAGCCTTCAAACCATAATCCAAGCAAGGATGACTATGGCAAGATTGAAAACATTCACCGATGTGGTTGAAATGGCCAGGATGGTCAAGTGGGATTATGGTGAACTCTAGAGGAGTCAGGACCAATAAAGACGTTCACAACCCAGTGGACCTCGCATGAAGAATGACCATACTCAGACTGGCAAGAAGTGGGCCTTTGAAGGAAGGGAGAAGAATGATATCATTGCTAGAACTAATGACCAAGATGCTTTCCCCACGTGTGGGAAGAAACATTTTGATGACTATCTCCTGTCTACTAAAGCATGCTTCAAATGTGGATGGTGGGGCCATGTGATCCGCGATTGCCTTGCCCTTAAGAATGATCAGGCGACCAAGCTTGTGGATGGGAGGCCAATGACTAAGGGCCGTGTCTTTGCCCTTGTGGACCAAGATGCTAGGACATCTCAGCCTAAATACATATGTATATTTTCTCTCCTTCCATTTTATGTGTTAATATTATCATTGACCATGTGTACCCCACTAGTGAGACCATGTCATTAGGACTATGTTGGAATAACCTCTATGGATAGGATTACAGAGTATTGGAGCTACTACTGATGGTTTATATAGACTGAATTCAAGGATGAATTTTTTTATAAGGAGGGGAGAGTGTAACACCCCGCCTTGCTTGAAGGGTAAAAATATAATTCTACCCCTATAAGGTTACAATTGTCATTGTACATGTTTTAGATAGATAGAGTGGTTTAGAAACCTTTTGGGCTAAATTTTTATTAAGGAGGAGGATGAAACACCCCTCATTGTATTAAAAGAAAAATTTGTAGTTTTCCCTTAAAGGAAAAATTGTCATTTCACATGTCTTAGATAGGCCTATACATGAATTAGAATGAGTTAAAGGACCATTGGACCACTTAGGTTTGACTTTGGAGACCCAAGGAGGAGAAATCAAAAATTCAGTATTTGTGACCCAACAAATGTGATCGGTCACACCCAAGGGGCCCAACTCTCGAGTGGGTGAAAATCCTGCTCGTGATAGATCACAAACCCCATGATCGGTCACACTATGACCTATTACAAACCCCGTGATTTGTCATGAATTTTAGGACCCATGTCATGACCCATGTGTTAGTGGGTTACAAAATTTTGGCATACGTGGTTTCTTTCTATTTGACCCCACATATGTGGGATCTTGTCTAGGATGACTTAAACCCTGTTTAGACTTCATTTATGTCATTTTTCTTGATAAAAAAGGGAAAGGCTTAGAGAGGTTAGGAAATATCTTGAGCTAAGAGAGGAAGGTTCTTCCCCAATTTGGTAAGTTTCACACCCAACTCCAAAAATCTTTAAGGTTAGCTCATTTTATTCTTAAATCTTCATGTTTTATCTAATTTACACTAGTTCTACATCATTTTACAAAGAATATAAGAGAAAAAATGAGGTTTTTATTTAAGATCTCCTTGAAAAATATAAGGACAAGCTTGAGTAAGTAGTTATACAAAACTTACTCTATTTTTTGTTGTTTTTTAGGTTCCTAGAAGTCTTATAATGGTAAAGTCTTAACTCTATGGTTGTTTTCTCATATATTTGTGAACCCCTTTGGTAGGCTCTTAGAACACCTACCTATTGTGGTGATTTGTGACGATATCTTGCCATTTTTCTACTAGGATCTTAGAAATCTCTATCTTATACTACGAGAAAAAGTGGATTTAGATGCTATCTATATGTATTTTTTTGAAATGATGAATTTCATGCATTTACAATGTTTGTAAACTAGGATTTCATAACTTTATATCTTCCATGAATGATATTGATGGATGATTTGCTTGATTTCTATAATCAATATCTTAAATATTGAGCTTAAATATGAAGTATGTTAATTTCCATGTAATGATACTAGCATGTTGTTGTATATAAATTACTTAGAAAACTCTATAGAATGATTCAAGTAAGAAATGCGTAGAGATGGTGAAGATTAGATTTCTCACTTTGATTGTCTATGAGATCCCTTAATTCTCATACTCTACATGTTTGATAAAATGTCTCTTAATGTTTTTCTTATTATTTGCATGTTTCTTGGATGCTTTTGAATTCCTTTCATGAGCTTATTATTCTCTTTGATGAATTCCTTCAAATACATGTTAGCTTTTTGATCTTCCATGGATTTTCATGTTAAGATCTTAGAATCCATGTGTATATGTTTTAATATGTTTGAAAATATATGTAGGGTTGTATGATTTCCCTCTTTGATAGTGTTGAAGAGTGATTTATTCATGTTGCGTATATTCTAGATCTTGTTTGTGTAATTATACATGAGAATATGGTTGCATGCCTCTTGCATTATGATTGTGTAATATACTAAGTATGGTAAGATAAGGTAAGATGGCTAAAAATGGACAATATATGAAATGAAAGATAAGAGGAATGAAATAATATAAGTAAAAAATGTAAAGACAACTATCTAGATTATAAATGCCCCACTATAGGGAACTAAATGATAACTAGTGTTAAATGAAATGTGAAGGTAACTAAGATATAAAGAATAATCGGTATAATGGCCTTTTTATTGGGGTAAAAATGCAATGGTATGACCACGCCCCCCCATTGAGGTAAGAATGCAATGGTATGACGATCCTCTCATTTGAGATAATAATGCAGTAGTATGATGATCCTCCCATTTGGGGTAATAATGCAATGGTACGATGACCCTCCCATTGGGATATAAATAATGGTATGATGATGGCTTTTATGGTTAGGGATAATTCAATATGTCAAAATGTATGTAAGTGAAATAAAAGTGTAAACAAGTGAATTTAAGTGTAAGTAAAGTATAAAGTAAGTGGAAGAAAGGTGTAAGCAAATGTAAGATAGTGTAAAAAAATTATATCAAGTATTTAAGTAAGCATGAGTAAGTGTAAGTGACCTTAAAGGCCCCATTATTAAGAATGAAACTATGTTAAGGAAGATGGAAAAGCTTATAAGACACATAAAAGGAGTAAAAATCATTATAAGAAGAATAAAAAAGTTAATAAGAAAGAATGAATGTTAAGGGTTAAGAAAAACACATAAACTTCAAAAGCAAAGTAAAGGTAAGTTATGTAAAGAGTGAGAAGTATTAAGGCAAGGAAATGGAAACATTTATATTCCACAAGTAAGAAAAAATCCATAAGTTTTGTAAGAAGGAAAGTTTCATGAAAGGAAAACAAAGTATATAAGTTAATAATGAAAATAAAAGTCCTTGATATATATAAGAAAAGAAAATATCAAAAAGGAGTTAAATCACATACTCTTTAAAAGATCAAAGTCTACAAGAAATGTATGAAAAGATGAAGATGTAGCCTTGAAAGTGATGAGTGATAACATGATGAATAATAAGTAACCTATGATTTTACAAGTAAGAATATGAATGATAAGTACTTAGGTGATGATAGACTTGTTAAATATAAAAGTAGAGTTTCTTATGTCTCATTATGCAAACATGTTTTTTTTATTACAAATTTTCTAAGAATGATACATGTCTAATTTGAGATGATTTGTATATGCATATACATATTAGGAAAGTTTAGTCTATACGTGAAAAAAGAATAAAAATGCTTATTGGAATGCACACTAAGTATTTTTACTACTATGGATGGATTATAAATATTTAGTGTGATTGTAAATACATAGTGTCATGTATGTTATTATGCATATTGTCATATGTAAATATAAGAACAATGTCATCTATAAATAAAATCGTGTGAATTTTCATACATAGTTCCTATATAAAGAACCATGATGATGAGTGTTATACATTGAGTTGACTAGTAGATGATGTATGTACACTAGCACATGCCTACACGCTACAAATCTGTATGTATTCTATATGGAGATATATTCAATATTTTTATATTAGAAGATTCATGTTTTACACATTCTGTTTCCATAGTAGGTTTGTGTACCTGTTTACATGTCATGGATTCCACCCATCTATACTATTTTTCCAGGTGAGTTTTAGTGTAGGTATGCTATTTGGAGTACTTAGAGGTTAGAGGAAAGGCATGCGGCTGATATTTCTCTTCCTTATTAGTCTCAGTTTCATTTAGACTCTCTACATTTTATATTAAACATCTTGGGATGTATTAAGATTGAAGTTCAATTTTTTAGACTCGTAGTTCTATATTTTAGATGTGATGCTAGAGGTTTTAACTCCTATTGTTACATGGGAGATTAGTGACATGATAGTTTATTTTTATATTATGGTTTATTTTCGCTGCACCTTTATGATTATGATGTTAATGATTGATTTCTTTCCACTGCATACGATAAGTTTAAGATTAAGTTTCTAAGTAACCCTACAGGTTGAGATAGATGCGAAAATTTATAGTGAATGATTATGGACCCAATTTTATGCCTAGATAAGGTTATGAAATTGGGGTCATTACATAACTACTTACCACAAGTTCTTTCTTCTTTTAGCCAAGGCGATCCTCAAGTAGGACTTCCTTTCCTCTTGAACCATCTTCTTTTCCTACGATTAAACTATAAATTTATGGTTAGAATCCATTAACTAGTAAGGAATTACAAAGAAATTGGTAAACAAACCTAAATTTAGGCATTAGAGACTTACCTTACTATTGGAGGAGAGTTTTCCTCTTCTTCCCAAAGCTCTTAAGGTTCCTCCTCTCTCTAGTTTCCCTTCTTCTTATTATATAAAAACCCTAAAAGAGGAAAAAATTGGGTTTATGGTCATTCCCTATAGGTCTCCCATGAAAATTGGGCAAAATCATATGTTGGCATAGATCCCAAGGTAAATCTTAGCTAGGTGCGAGTGCTCGGCCCGCAACGTGAGCGCTCATGGTCACCCTCGATGACCACTTGCATGAATGCACGAGCGCTTAGGGGTCCCTCACATGAGTGCTCCCCTTGAAGAATGGTGCGAAATCCGAAACTATTCATTCTGGGCTATGTGACCGCGACCACTCTCCCATTCCGACAAGCACTCGAGGTGCACCCCCACAAGTGCTCGCATGGAGGTGCGGGCCCTCAGGGTCCCCAAGTCTAGAAATGTTTATTTCTTTTGATTCCTTTAGGTTAATTCTTGGGTCCCACATACCCCAAGTCTAGTCCTCAAACTCATGTAGAATATGGGTCTCATGGACACATGGTGTCGAGTTCGGATTTCTAAAACTTACCTAAGTTAGATGTGGGGCATTACATATCAATTATGTGTTATGTTCTATTTCAGTTTTGATATTTATTTTTGTTATGTTGTGATTACTTAAAATTATTTGATTTATATTGCTCTTCAGTTCTACACATCCACTGCAAGAAATAAGGCTTTTCGCATCAACTAAAATTGTCGCAGCCTAATGTGGTAAGTCATGATGCAAAAAACCTCCACATCAGCTAAGTAGGTTGCCGAGAAAAATAAGACTTGTAACGTCAACTAATATCTTTTGGCATCAACTTTTAGTTGACTCAAAAAAAAAATTTTCCTGTCAACTTTGTATCACCTGAAGGAAAAAATAACACTTTTCCCATTGACTTCTAAGCACCTAATGGAAAACACAACACTTTTGTTATAAGTTTTAATTAATGGGAAAAGTTTCATTAATAGTTTTGGCGTTAACTTTCTGGTTGCCGGCAAAAACAAACATATAAACTATATTTAATATTAATTTCTACCTTGGCCCGAATTTCAATTTTCTTAGGGAATCGGAATGAAACCACAACAACAGAATAAGGAAAACATTAGGGGTGGCAATTCATTGATTAAAGCTAAAACGTTTCACATTCAACTTTTAATATTCATAAAAATTAAAATACATATTGTTAAATAACTAAATTAACAAGTAACAACTCATATAGTCATGACTCATATGGGCCCTTAACTATCTCACCCTTCACATCTATACTCTTTGCTAACTTCCAAGCACGACACCAATTGCAAAAATCTCCTTTAATTTCCAACTGTTAGGCATTGGAAATGGCTTCACTCAATCCTTTGAGATTGTCATGATAGTCCCTCCTTCAATTTCCAACTGTCAGGCATTGGAGATGGCTTCAATCAATCCTTTGAAATTGTCATGATAATCCCTAAAGATAAAATAATAAAAGGAATCAAACTCCCGTTATATTGGTGAAATATAATTATAGAAGAAGACTTTAGTTTATTTTAACAACTTTCCTAGAACAAATCTCACCGTCATTTAGAATGGACATGATCAAAACCATTTAGAATGTAAATTATGCTCACTTGAGAGGTAAAAAGTAACTTCATTACCACTTACCAGCCTAGAATTCAGTGCTTTTGTGAGAACATCTATTGAAATGAACAAGGTGATTTACATACCTTCCATCTTTGAGATGTGTTTCTCAACTTTTCTTGCACAGCCATTGCAATGCATGGAGACCCTTAATACCACCATCTGCAATAATCCAGCAAAAGAAAATTTATAAGATCTAAATTTAAGACTACATTGAAAGGCACCAAAAGATGTCAATCCATCTCTAAAGCATTTCCATTGGAGGGGCTAAGTCACATCCTAATTTACTAGAATGTTACAGAATTATTTTGATTTTCTTAGTTAGAGCTATACGTAGAGTTAAAATCAAACTTCAATGAAATTTAGCAATAGATCACCTCATCTTTGGCTTCAACTAGAAAGCCAAGGTCTAATTCCCATCAACGTCCCTTAGTCTCACCAACTGGTCTCCATTACTTCCAATCAATGACCTTCTCTCAATTGGTGTCAAAGGAGTTCTTGCAAGAACAAGATGAGTTTGAGGCAGGAGAGATGTCATAGAGATGAAACTTGTGAAATTCAAGGTGCTCATTTCATGGTGGCCATGTGCAATGCAACTCATGCTAAGAAATTTAAGAAAATGATGACAAAAGAAAAGAAATTACCTCATAATTGGGAAAAAAAACTGGGATGCACATTATTTGAGTTGGGAGGATACCCGGACACCATTGGCAGGCCATGGGGGATGACCACCCACTATTGCTAAAGCAGAGTTCTCCATCTATAAGAGTACAACAAAAAGGGCATATATCAACAATATCTTTTAAATTTACAAAATGAAGTGAGTTTTTCAATTCAATATCGCCCTGCATTCTTCACAAATATAAACTGCTATAAAGAGAAATAAAAATCCCTATCCATTAATTTTAAGGTTGAAGATATGTAATTAGAAGAATTGTCCACAACTTGTGATTTTCAAATGCAAAATCGAATTAATCGAAACAAGGAATTAATTCTAGAATATTACCTTTCATATGTTGGCATCGGGCATGTCATTAGGGCCACAATGGAATCAGAAACCACCCATGAATGAGAACCATGAATGTGGCCAAAGTTGAGAGTAGTTTACTTTCTTTTTCCTGCCATAAACTTCTTATGTGGATGTGTAGAAACAATAGTGGTTGGACTCAATAGGAACATTAAGCAGTCTCATGGTCATACATACACATACAAATATTAAGGAGAGTTAAATCTGTAGCCCCTTGGTGGCTGACTAACTCTAATTGTGAACTCCATAAGGTCAAGAGAGAAAAAATTATATTAGTTGGACTCCCTGCATAAACATGAACTTTCAATGTCTCATAATGTGGTAACTCCACATGGTGATCATCAGCATAGATGAACAATAAATTGAATTCAAAGTGCAATTTATAAGAAAATGTTCCTTCAAACGTGGGCAGCTATTAGCAATTACAAAAAGAGATTCATCAATAATAAAGGTACCACCAATATTCAAGTGCTGCAAGGAAATAGCTCTTGACACCTGCCAAATATAAATAAATAAATGCACGTATTAAAGGAAGGAGATAAACTTCAAGGAAGAAAAAAACAAATATGGAAACTGCTTCATCAACTGAAACACTAATATAATCTTAGAAGCCAGGAATAGAACAAAAGCAGCAAGGGAGCATCTGAGCCAATAACCACAGATGCATAATTATAACTCTAGAGATTTACCTGAAGCAAATTAATATATATCCATATTGGGTGGGTATAGTAGTGCTCAATTCAAAAATAGGTGTCCAAAAGTGGGCACCAACTTCAAAAATACATCATGTGTCATGCTCATAGAGCGTCACAAACAATCATTCTCCATTGGTGAACTCCTAAGTACCTTCCAAAGAGCTTTGCTTCTATAGGCCAGTTTCACCTGCAACCCCTTGTTAGATTATATTTTCAAATCCACCAGTCAACGAATGACATGTGGAGACAAGTAATGATTCAATAGGTAGTTACCAAGTATAACACATTAGATGGGAGATGAAGAGGTTAGGGCATAGTGGTGCTTACTAGCTGTCCCAAGTCTAAGTAACAGGAAAACCGGCTAGAGAGAGTGGGAAACCCATGGTTTAAACCAATTGATGATTGGGACGCAGTTCAGCTCAGTCAGCAAGTGGGGTACCCATGACTCAAACTAAAAAACTGTGGTGAGAAAATGTGGGAAGGAACGATAGCGCCATGGGAAGATTTTTATAAATGGAGAAGACAATAGAAGAATGGACACACAATCATCATGAACAACATTATTTGTATCCTTAGGAGTAGGGTTAATTTAGTCTTAGTTAGATCCTATATCAAGATAATAGATTATACTTTAGAACCAGATTCAATGAAGTCCTCCTTCAATTCCAGAAGAAGGATCTTGGCTAATCTACCTACTCGAAGGTATATCTATGATTCATATTGTACATTGTATTTCCAATTTAATGAAGTTTACTTCTCTTATCAATTTGGTTGGTGTTGCTTTGTCATAAAATTCCTTGGTTTAGAGGCATTACCCAACCCGAACCTTTTGATAATCCAAATTAGGAAAATTACCCAAGGGCTTAACCCAATGATTGAAAATTACTATTGACACCACCCATAAATTGGCAACCATAGTGGGAGATGATTAGGAATGGCACCTAGAGGGATAAGCAACCTACTAACTCAAATGGGAATGAGACGAATGAATTGTCTCATAACCTCAAAGACAAACTTGATGATCTTGTTGAGAAAATTAAGAAAGGGTATCAAATGATGCCAAGAATCCTAGGTGACGCTTTACTAAAAGTGCTCTAGCTGATAGTAGAAAATATTCAAGCCAACCCGAATCCTGATACTAGGAATAGCGGGATGACCAGTGAGGCGGATGTTCTAGAGACCTTGAATGGACTCGGAGGGCATGAAAGACCTCTCAGTTACCCTAGAGGGCCAATGGTTGAAGATTTCCCTGAACTACCCCATCATGAACCAATCATGGTTTTGACAGGGGGACCAGAACAAGGGAACCAAGACTTTTTAGGCTGTCTTATGGGATTGAGTGGGCCTATAGGGGCAAAAAGGCTCGAGGTTCATGAGAACCCCACATTTGAGACTAATGGAATGCCCTGATATGAACAGTAGGCATCCCAAAACAAGGGACAAGACCAACACGATGGTCAAAATGGTTATTTTGATCCAAATGCCCAATATGTCTATCAAAACAATCATTTCGGGCAAAACACTAATGGATATAGGAATTCAGGGTCAGGTCCTCCGCTAAACAGGAGACAAGACCCGCTAAACTATTTAGGTAATCCCTTTTATGAGAGAACGCCAGTGGATATGGGTATGCAGGGCCAAACCCTCCACTCAATAGAAGGAAAACCCACCAAATTATTGGGGGAATCCTTTCCCAAACAATAATGAGTATGGTGGCATAGGCATGGGATATAATGCACAACCTCCACCATACCAAAGGGTTCATTTAGCCCAAGGGTGGCCATATGGCATTATACCACAGGGATATGCCCAAAATCCTCAAGAACATGTTATTGGCGTCCTCGAGTAACTGTATGGCCCTGACCTTAGATAGGCTGCAGGCCAATGTATAGGAAGTCATTCCCCAAATAAATCGATAGGGATTATGAGTTCCCTCGAGGGTATAAGGTACTTGATTTTGCCACATTTTCAAGAGAAGATAGTAAGACAACTATGGAACACATTAACCGCTTTACTACCCAATACAGGGAATTCTTAAACCTAAGGTACTACAAACTTAGGTTTTTCCCTAATTCCTTGATGGGACAAGCCTTCACTTGATATACAAACCTTCCACCTAACTCAATACGAAGTTGGGAGGAAATGGAAGACAAATTCCAATCCTATTTTGCTCAAGCAGAGTTAGGGGTATCGATGGCTGGATTAGCAAGGCTAAAACAACAACCAGAGGAAATGGCTGAGCAATTCATCATGCGGTTTAAACAGAAAAAATCAAAATGCCTTAGTGGTCTACCTGAGGTCGAGTTTGTTAAACTCGCCAGGATGGTCTCAACTTCGAACTAAAAAAGAAGTTTGAGGGAATGACCTTCTTCAACTTATTCAAATTATCATAAATGGCTACTCAATATGAAAGCATTCTTAGAGAAGAAAATTAATAACTTGCTTCTTTATACAAGACCTACTACCAAGACCTAAACTATGAGGTTGATTTAGTGGAATTTGTACGAAACTGACCCTTTACATGTGATGCTTTGGCTAGGAAAGACACCTAAACACAAGAGTTGAATAGACCAACAAGAATAATAAAAACTTATCCCTTTGACTTAAGTGAAGAAGATCAAATATTTGATTTATTGCTCGAAGCCAAGCAAATTAAGTTAGTGGGAAGACATAAGATTCCAACACATGATGAATTGTGTAAAAGGGATTATTGCAAATAACATAAATCCTTTACACACTCAACCATAAGTGCGTAGTGTTCCGTAATGTCATCTAGGAAAGAATCAACAAAAAGTTACTTTGATTCCCTAACAAAACTGAGGCCATGGAGGTAGACACAACCCCTTTTTTGAAATTGGTAGATGTTGATGTGGTCACCATACACTGGACATCGAACAATAAAAAGTCAAACATCGAGAAAGCAAGTAAAAATGTCACACTCACCCCTATTACATCTTTGGTAGGTCAACACTTGATCGATCTAGTTTCATCACCAAGTTTCCCAACTTTGAAAGGAACTCTAGGAATGGCTGACCATGAAAAATCCATACTCGAGCGTCCTAACGCAATGACATGGAAACCAGAACTCCACAATAATGATAAAAATATCCAACTCGACGAAGAGGACTTTTGCCTATGTGACAGGTGCTGCTAGATAATGGCTTGACTCATGGTAGCAACTCTAAAGAGAATTAAAATCCCCTCAATCAGTTGAGTCCTCTAAAAGTAGAAGAAAAACCCTCGACCAGTAATCGAGGTAAGAGCCCCACATAGCAAGGATTGGTGCCCTAACAAATGGGCAAGAAAGAGAGAACAGTACGTGAACAAGCCTTGGATGGGAAGGAAGCCATCGTGAGAGACCTACTAGCCACCAAAGACGGTTAAACCACCTTAAGGGGATCTTGATAGATGGGTGAAGGTGACTTCACCAACCCGTAGGCATCATACCCAAAAAGGGTCAATATACAAGTACAAGTATTACCCTAGTTTCCCATCGATGTCCAGAACTCAGAAGAGAAAGTGGCTTAGACAATAGGCCATCACTTGGCAAGGGGGTTAGACCCAAAATCTAGATCAAAGGCTAGGGGTGTAGTAGGAGACAACAGGGGGAAGTAACAACCACAGAAAACCCGACCAGTTCCCTCCTACTAGTTAAGTTGAGGCATCATCTGAGGATGAACCAACCAAAATTGAGCATATGAAGTTGGAGAGGGGATGCTACCCCATCCTTAATGTCAACAACAACCAGAAGCCCTAAACAATACGAGTGCACATCGGTCAACAACCTAGAAAGGCTAAGAAATCCAACCAATTTGGGCCACATGAAATACCACCGACTACCCAGGATAAAGGGAGAACAAATCAGTGGCATAAGCATTTGGCCTAGGCAAATATTGTAGATTTTCCATCTGGCGAAGACCACTTTGGTGACTTTGGGGATGAGGGATTGTTTATGGAATCATTTACACCCTCGACTTCCACCACAAATGATTTATCCAATGACACAGGAAATACAACCGTGATTAGCTTTGGTAACTACCCTGAAAAGGTAGTCGACTGCAATATGATACTTACATTGCCTATCGAATTCAAACCTAAACAAGATCAAGTCTCTAGAGTGGAGAAAAAACTCTAGGACATCATCACTAAGAAACCTGCTATAGTCAAACTTGAGGATGAAGCCTCGACAGAAATCAAACCAATGACAAAGATGGAGGAGGTAAAAGGTAAACTTATTTTTGACAAACCTTCGAAAGGTCTGACCCAACACTTGAAACCCTTGTATATAAAAGTGCATATGGAGGGTTGATCTATAAATAGAGTGTTAGTTGACAATGGAGCGGCTGTCAATATACTATCCATCTCCATGATGAAGAAGTTATTAAAAGTTGATAACAATCTGGTACTGACAAACGTATCCATCTGCGGTTTTGCAGGAAATGCCATTAAGACTAAAGGTGTTCTCCCCCTCTAATTGAGGGTAGGGAGTAGGACCCAAGTAACGACTTTCTTTGTGGTCAATACTTTCTCTAATTATAATGCATTACTAGGTAGAGATTGGATAAACTCAAGTTAGTGCATCCCTTCATCTTTACATCAATTATTATTTGTTTTGGAATAACAATAACTCAGTGGAAGTGGTACATGTAGATCAAAAGCCCTTCTTAGCTTTAACAAACAATGTTGACACTCAGCTCTATGACAAGAATATAGGAACCATCAAGTTGATGGGGCAAGATGGTGAAGGAAAACCCACAGAAGTCACGGTTCAGAAAACTCGAGAAGATGATTCTTCAATAACTAAAAATTTTGAAGAACTCTGTAGGGAATTAGCCAATCCCAGCTTGTTGGTAGGGCTAGGAAGATTAGGCCCGAAAGACAAAACAGAGTTAGATGACTAGCTTAGAGAAAGAAAGAGAAAAGTCCATACAAATGGCCTTAAAAGACTGTTAGGGTACTTGATAGAGAAGAAGATCGAGATGTACCTTGCTGAGTGCATCACACATGAAAGTTTCGATGAGCCTAAAGCTATAAGATGAAAGAACTGAGTATGGCCCTTGCCAAGTTGGATGACTTGAAGGCCAAAGATTAAGATGATTTTAAGGAAGTAAATTTGGGTTCGGCGGAAACCCCACGTATAATATATGTCAGCATAAATCTCGAATGGTTAGAATTCGAAAGGATGAAAGCAGTCCCCATGCAATATAAAGATTATTTTGCTTGGGACTATTCAGAGATGCTTGGACTAGATAGAAAGCTTGTCGAGCACTGATTGTCGATAAAGGAAGGATATATCCCTTTCCAACAACCACCTCAAAGAATGACCAATGAAGTGGTGTTGAAAGTCAAAGAAGAAATTGAGAGGTTGCTAGATGCCAGGTTCATCTGCCCTACAAGGTATATATGTTCAATGGTTATCAAACGTAGTCCTAGTTGTTAGGAAAAATGGAAAATTGAGAGTCTGTTGATTTTAGGAATCTTAACACAGCCACTCCAAAAGATGAATATCCTATGCCAGTGGCCAACTTATTCGTCGATGGGGTTGCTGGGCATCAAATATTGTCTTTTATGGATGGGCACTTTGGGTACAACCAAATATTTATAGCTAAAAAGGATAAGCATAAAATTTAATTTCGATGTCTTGGGTCGATAGGAACATTTGAATTGGTAGTTATGCCTTTTGGCTTAAAAAATGCTAAAGCCACATACCAATGAGCTATGAATTATTTATTTCATGATATTATAGGAAAATTTATAAAAGCTTATATTGATGACATAGTGGTGAAGTCTCAAGATTTCGATGATCACTTACTTGATCTAGAAAAAGGGTTCTTCAAGATGAGAAAATATCAACTGAAGATGAACCCTTTGAAATGTGCTTTTGGTGTAAGTGCAGGTTACTTCTTAGGTTTCTTGGTGCACAATCGAGGAATCAAGGTAGACCAAAACAAGGCTAAAGAAATTATCTAAGCCCGACCACCTTCTATGAAGAAGGAATTGCGTAGGTTGCTCAAACGTTTCATCTTGAATGTGGGAGGAAGAACAAAGGTGTTCTCACCTCTGCTATAGATGAAAGGGTGCTATGAGTTTCAATGGAATGAAGAGCATTAGAAAGCCTTTGATAGGATCAAAGAGTATTTGTCAAGGCCACTGGTATTGAGGCCTCCCAGAAGAGATAAGCCTTTGAAGTTATATATCTCAGCTATTGAAGACTCGATTACAAGTCTGTTGGCTCAAGACAATGAAAATGGTCATGAGCAATCAGTAATTTATCTAAGTTGAGTCCTATAAAAAATAGAATGTAACTACTTACTGATAGAAAAACCATGTCTAGCTTTATATTTTACATCAATAAAATTAAGACATTATCTTCTATCACATGTTGTGTATGTCATGGCCCAAACTGATGTGATAAGATATATGCTATCAAGGCCTATAGTAAAAGGTAGAATTGGGAAATGGAGCTTAGCGCTTCTCTAGTTCAATCTCTTATATGTCCCACAAAAAGCCGTGAAAAGTCAAGCCTTAGCAAATTTCTTGGTTGACCATCTATGTCAACCCGTTCATATGGAGAATGAGGATGATTACATCACTTATTCCATGACGATTATATTGTGATGGATCTAGAACGAAGTACAGGTTTGGCGTAGGAATCATGATTCAATCCCCAAGAGGGATAATCATAGAGCTTAGTGTTAGACTCGAAGTTTAATTTACCAATAGCCAAGCTGAATACAAAACCCTCATTCGGGGGATCAATCTCTTAAAAAATTTAGGAGTAAAATTCTTCGAGATCCGCAGGAATTCACAGTTGGTGATAAACCATGCTATGGGTGATTGCAAATGCATCAATCCTACTCTAATACCTTACAAATATAAAGTCGACCACTTGCTAAAGACATTCGACGAAGTTACAATGAAGTGTATACCTCGAGGCCTTAATCAAAGAGCTAACTGCATGGCACAAATTGCCTTAGGATATAGAATAGGCCCCACCATCCTTGAAGATATTGATGACACTAAATCTTTGAATTTTGGATGTAAAACCTCAATATTGGGAGAGATTCTTCAAGTTGATATCCTTCCTTTGGATGTTGAAGGGGAAAAAGAAGGTTATTGGAGGGAACCAATCATTTAATACTTGAAAAATCCCAACAAAAGGGAGAGTAACTCCCTAAAGCTTAAAGCTAGGGGATGCTTGTTGTATGGAGAACCTCCAGAACTCTTCAAATGAGGAGTTGATGGCTTATTACTTAGGTGTTTGAGAACCGAAGAGGCCAAGCTTGCGATGGTAGAAGTCCATGAATGAATTTATGATGCACATCAGTCAAGCATAAAAATGAGATGGTTAATCCACCGATATGGTTATTATTGGCCAACTCTCTTGCAAGAATGTATCCGTTATGCCCAAGGCTATGAAGCTTGCCAACGACTTGGGTTGATACCTTAGGCCCCTACTGCCAACCTACATTCTATCATGAAGCCCTAGCCCTTTAGAGGATGGGTTATCGACATGATAGGCAAGGTTAGGTCTACATCGACTAAGAGAAATTGCTTCATTATGGTTGCTACCGATTACTTTATAAAATGGGTTGAATATAAACCATATTGAGATGTTACTAAAAGAGATGTAATCCGCTTCATAAAAGAAATGATAATACATCGATTTAGAATTCCTCAATCTATTACGGTGGACTAAAGGCTAATATTCAACGGAGCCCGAATGCAAGAATTTGCTTAGGATTATGGGTTCAAAATCTTAAATTTGACTCCTTATTATGCCCAAGAAAATGGACAAACTGAGTCCACCAACAAAATTATTAAGAACAATCTTCAAACGATGGTTGACAACAATGCCTCAAATTGGGATAAATTATCATCTAATGTAGTTTTGGCATATCGGATATAAAAAAATAAAGTACCAGGACTACGCCTTATGCACTAGTATATGGGCATGAGGGAGTGTTGCCTTTGGAAGTCATAGTACAATCTCTAAGGGTAGCTAGTCAGAACCATCTAAGTCGTATCGAGTATGAAGAGGCTATGATGTCTGAGTTACTCTTAACGCAATTATGTTGTGAAAGCAAAGAGTAGCCAAGACTTACAATAAAAAAAATGAAGGCCAAATCATTCCATGAAGGGGAATTGGTGTGAAAAGTTATTTTACCACTAGGAACTAAGGAACCTCAACTAGGAAAATGGTCCCCTACTTGGAAATGACCATTCTTAGTAAGTGAAGTATTAGATGGGGATGCTTATAGGTTAATGCATGTCAAAGGGGAAGAACACATATGGAGTATCAATGGAAAACACTTGAAAAAAGTATAAACTAGCAATATAGGAACACAAGTTGACCAACAAAATGTATTAGAAGTATAGTCAATAGAAGACCATTACAAAAGTAACAAACATGGAGGCCTCAAGGAGCTCGAGAAAACAAAGAGGACAATAGGGACCACCCAACATCGATGACCTGGTCACAGTCTTTAAGATCAAACTCGCATCTCAATAGGTCTTCCTTTAACTGTGGCAACTCCTTAGAATGGGAGGAGTCTGCTCTATTGCCTTCTCGAGTGATACCTTAGAAGCCTCTAGCTTTTCTTTCAGATTCTTCAGGTGGGCCTTGACCTTCTCAATCTCAGCAATCTAAGTGTTGATGCTCTCTACCAAGGCATTCACATCCTTGATAATAGAAAATTGTTACAAAACAAGGGCATCAATTCGAGTCCTCAACTCTTGCTCTAGAACCTCCTTATCACATTTCAGTTGAAGTTGTTCGTTGGTTTCACGATAAGAAGAAAATGCCAAGCGAAGATTGGCCCGTTGATCCACAGACAAATAACCAGGATGTCGAAGCAATGTATCACTAGAATTAAGAAAGGAAGAGCTAATAACCGGGTTAAGTAGTACAGCTGTAGGCCCAACTATAAGGCAAGACTAAAGTGTTGCCAAGGCTTAGTGAAGTTTCTCTAATGGGGAAGACAAAAACGGTTTCGAGGGCATGGACTTGTTGCTCCCTACTTCCGCCGAGGTGAAAAGATTGGCTCAAGAAAGCAATTAAGATAAGTGATTAGGCACCCCTACTAGAGTCTAAGTTCCCTGGGAAGATGAGGACAATGACTCAGGGATAGGAGTCTGGATGTGGGTCTAAGGAACTGCGAGCACAGGTCCTATAAAAGACTAATCGGCACTGATGTTAGTAGCATCTGTCGATGGCTCCATAGTCTCATCATTCACTAGAGGTAGATTGACATCATGGGAAATAGGCTCGTCTAGTTGAGCATTGACACCCATGGTCACTATTAACAATTCCTCAAGGAGAAACCTACCTGAGTCTTGAAAAAGCCCTCGAGCTATTCTTTCTGTCTCTTCCTTTTTTTTATCTTCTTTTCTATTTTCTGCTTATCTATTCAATCTCTCTTCCTCTTCACTTCTTTTCTTCTTCTCTATTTCTATTATTTCCCTCTTTCTTCTTTCTTCTTTCTTATTCTTCTCGTTTTCTTTCTTCCTCCTCTTCCTCTTCATGCTTTTTCTTTTTCTCTTCTTTTTTCTTTTCTTCTTCCTCTCTCTTTCTCGCCTCTTCTTCCTCTTGCCTCTTCTCTTTCTCTTTCTTTCACTCTTCATTTTCTTCCTCCTTCATTTTCCTTTCTTTTTCTTTTCTTCTTTCCTCTTTTTCAAATTTTCTCTACTCTTTCTTCCTTTTCTTCGGTAACTCTCATCTCTTCTTCCTTTTCTTCCTCACTTCTTCCCATTCTCGAGTGAGCAGCTCCTCGAAGGCTTTAGCCTTCTTTTCCTTTTTGAAGAGTTCTAGCTCTTTTTCTTCCTCAAACCTATTTTCTTACTTAGGGCTTCTAGCTCGAGCTTTTTCTTCTTTAGAAGTTATTCCTACTCTTTGAGCTCCTGGCGTAGTTAATCTTTGGCAAAGATACTAATTGTTTTCCTTTTTCTCTTTGTTAAGAAAACTTCCTTGACAACCTGCTCCTCATTATTGGGCTCAACCTTAAGGGCTCGAACTATGTGTTGTTGTCAATTAGCCATGTCCTTTATCGACAAGTCCTTTAGCACACTTGTGTGCATCTTTTCTTAATGCTTCGACTTCCTCAAACCCACAACTATTTGTTTGTTTGAGGAAGAGGTAGTTAGGAGAGATAGTGGCTTACTTGCCAACAGGGAAGCTTCATATTAGGGACACAGTCAACTTTTGATTTGGCTCATTGACTCCTAAGAAAATTCTAAAATGGTAGACCACCAGGTGTCAAAGGTTGTTGTCCATTGTGAAACACCATTGAAAGATGGAACGTAGAGTGATGATATCGTGGTTGAATACTCTTCCACTTTCTCAAGGAATATTTCCTTTCAAACTAGGAGGTTAAGTCTCCTAAGGAGAATTCAACATAAAAATTGGAGGGGATGGAATAAATTGAACAAGCCCAAACTAACAGGCACAGATGTTAGGGCAATAGGCCTCGATGTATTCAGGCTTGTGGAAGATGGGAATATCCCTCCAAAGAAAGCAAGATGCCCAGGTTATTAAGGCCCAAAGCTTAGAGCGTATAGGCATTGGTTTCCAATCAAGGTACTCGGTGGAGCCAAATTGCCCGGTTTGAAAAGGGATGAAATGGATATCGAAACGAACTTAATGGGCCTCAAGAATGACGTCGATGCATCAAGCGAAGTTTAGGGAAGGAGATTTAGGGTATCTAGCCTCTAGCCAATATTAGGCATAATAGGAAGAAACATGAGTTTGGTTATTTAAGGGAACAATAGCCAGACCTAAGAAATACGTGTATATCTATCACTAGAGAAGCCAAAGTGGCACATTGGGTGACCCAAAAAATCTATCTCGGATTAAAGAATGGAGAAATCGATAGAGAATCGCGAGCAAGAATGGACCTAGGGCTAATCAACGGCTCGACGCCAAAGGTGTAGCTATTGGGACAAATCTTTGGATAATCCGCTTCAAAGATGAGCAAATCATGAACTTGCAAAGCCAATAAAGATAAAAGGAGCATTCCTCCTAGAATGTTATATCACTATTGGGCTTACCCACCTCGGGGGAGAGGAAAGAAGTTAATGAAAGATGAGAAGAATCAGTGAAACAATGGTAAGAAGATCAAGAAGAATCAGTAAAAAAAGGAAGAATGACATCATTGTCAAGCAAGACATTGAGAAGGTGATAGACATCAGCCAAAGTAACTGACATCGAGCCCTCCGAAAGAAGGAAACAATTAGAACTAGTGGACCAAAAGACCAAAAAAGTAGAAAGGAGAGATTGATTAAAAAGGGTATCAGATTTGGAAGAGAGAACAGCTCTAGTAATACTGACCTTCTCCCATTTCTCTTACCTTTTGTTGAACATTCGATCTACCTAATCTGCCCAAGTACAATTAGTCTTGTACCAAGAGCCTGGAATGAGCTTTCTCTCCCATTCACCCTAGTCAATACTCTCATCATAGAATAAAGGAGCTCTATAAAGATCAATAAGAAAATAATGAGGCATTTCTTAACGGGTTTCTCTTAGAAAGGCTGGACCAAGGTTGTAGCTTAAAGCTGTAGAGCTTGAAGAAGAGGCCTCAAATGCATTTCAATGAAAATGGCCATTGACATCGCTTTTGTCAGCACCCAAATTTTGACTCGAATCTATAAAGGGAGTCAAATGGTTTCATTACAGCATGGGATAAGACTTAGGTCTAGACACCCCTGAACTTTGAATAGGCAAGCATTCTCAACAGAC
>JAOXJP010021572.1:0-17265 GCA_025762735.1 Platanus orientalis | reverse complement strand
CCGCTCTGTTTAAAGCCTTATCTGCTGTTAAATTACAAGCTGCCATGTCCCTCTTTACTACCTCTACCCAGGTCAAAGACTACAACAAAAGAAAAATAAAAAGTAAGTCAAGGGAACAAATGACCCCAGTCCCTTTTGGCATTGACCACCGAAAAGTCCCCTATATGGTTGTTCACCAACACCCAAAAACATACCAAATCCTTTGCTTTACAAAAGATATTAAATGCCGGTTCTGAACAACCTTCAAAAACCCTCTTGTTGCGTTCTAGCCAAATTAGCCAACACACTGTTGGGCATATCAAGTTCCAAAGAAAGTTTCCCTTCTTTGGGATCCTCCATACTTTCCACGAGGCTAGTAACATACCCATACTATTTGGAAAAACCCAAGAAAGCTGGATCTCTTTCAGAAATCTATCTCAAATCTCCGAGGCAAAAGGACAATGGATAAAAAGGTGTTCACCACTTTCAACTTCATTTAAGCAAAGAGGCAAGCATTTGGGATGATCATGCCACGCCGTTAAAGTAAATCAATACTAGGAAGCCGTTCCTTAATCGCTGTCCACAAAAAGAAAACCACTTTGGATGGGATATGAATCTTCCAAATATGGGTCCAAATACCATCCATTTCAGCCCCCTTCCATCGAACCATTCTGCAAGATTTAGCTGAGAAGACCCCATTCTTAGAAAGAATCCAGCTCAGGGAATCATCCACCTCCCCTCTTAACTGAATATGATCCAACCTGCCCAACAAATTTGCCATATTAGCAACCTTTCAGTCATTTAGACCTCTTCGAAGATCCACATGCCAAACCCCACCATCTCCTACTGGAACCCAATAGTTCTCCACCAT
This sequence comes from Platanus orientalis, assembly GCA_025762735.1. Taxonomy (NCBI): domain Eukaryota; kingdom Viridiplantae; phylum Streptophyta; class Magnoliopsida; order Proteales; family Platanaceae; genus Platanus; species Platanus orientalis. The sequence goes on along the minus strand of JAOXJP010021572.1, from coordinate 16,415 downwards.
CACCTCCTTATTTTGACCCAATTTGAATAATGTGGGATGGTCAATTCTAAGGGGTCTAAAGGAACACCATCGAATAACCATTGTAAGACTGATGGTAAGACATTTTCGGATAACCATTGTAAGACTGATGGTAAGATATTTGGTGTGGAATAAACCCCTTCAAGGATGACTTCATTCGTATATATTCTTTAGCTGTTAACTAAAAAAGATCCATTGCTAACTACTTTGGCTTCAATGAGGGAGGAGGGTGGCTTCCTTGTATAAGAAGAAACGTGAATGATTGGGAGTTAGAGGAGCTGATTAGTTTGCTGAATTGTATTGAGGATCATAGGCTGGTTTTGGGCGAGCGTGATAGATGGGGAGATTCACCACTACATCATTTTTTATGGGATTAGAAAACAATACAAACTATTATTTTCTTTCTTAGGGCATCTGGATCTCAGGGCTCCGGGGTTAATTTTTTCATTTGGAATGCGTAACTGGATAAAATTCTTACTTTTTAGCATCTAAAGAGTAGAGGATGGAATCTGGTAAACAGGTGTGTGATGTGCATGCGGAAGGAGGAATCGGTGGATCACCTCTTTATTCATTGCTTGGCGGTGCAAAAAGTATGGGATTTCTTTCTCTTTTCTTGGTCCTCCCAAACAATTTCTGTGAGTTATCTCTGGTTAGTGGATAAGTGACATGGTAGGGATCTGTAAAGTTATTTGGCTGTTTCAGTAGTGATCTGTTGGGGCATGTGGAAGGAGCAGAATAATAACATCTTTGAAGATAAGTCTGTGTGCAGGAAAGGCTCCAGTTGAATATTTAAAGTTTTTTTGTTTTATTGAGTTTCTATTTGTACTGATTTTGATGATGTTCAGGGGGGTCTCTATGTGGGATGCTATATCTTGGGTTTTGTTTGTTGTTTTGTATTTTCTTTTCTTTGCTTTTTGGTTTATTTTTTCCCTCCATATAGTGCTCTTACCTCACTCTCTCACACACACCCCAAATAAAATGAAGAGAAAGAAGAGAAAAGAAAAGAAAAAGACTAATGGTAAAGTTGTTACTGCACATCATTGAAAATCTGCTCCTATCAGATGGTCAACAGGAGTCTTGTTGGTGGCTACTCTTTATCATTCTTTTATGATTACGAGGCAGGTTTTTTCCTATTCATTGGGAGGCCATTTACCAGTAGATGAACAGTTGATAATTCGTTCTGACTTGTTCTTTGTTTAATGTCATGGCACTATATTCCTATTATTCGTTTTAATATTTCGCAAAGCAGTTAGAAGTACAATTAAATCGTTTTGACTATAAATTTAGGAAAAATTTTAACGAAAATAAAGGGGAACTGCTAAGATAAGAGTGGGACCAAGAAATGGAAGTATGACGTGTTAACCTTTAGAGTTCATTGGTAAAAGACTGCTATACTGTCTTTTGGGTTGTAAGAGACAGTATGAAGAACATTAGCAAGTGGCAGTTATGGTCTTGCAACTTGGATAAACCAAGTCAACTATCTTATGGACTTTTAAATGCATTTTGACATTGCTATTAGCTGCCTTATGCAGAACTTCAGTGTCAGTACAGTAAAAAAGGATAGAATGTTATGTTAATGCTGCAAAGCTTCCCTTGAATTTTTGGAATTGAATAATTAGTCAATTTATACTTTGAAGTGAGTCAGCTGCATTCTTATTTTCTATTGTAGGTAAGCAAGTAACTATTCGTCATTAGGTTAGATTTTAATGGCAATGCTAATTGACAGAAACACTTCCAACATTGTGCTATTTTATCTAGACAAATAACACTCTCTCTCTCTCTCTCTCTCTCTCTCTCTCTCTCCTTCTCCCTCTCTCTCTCTATACACACACACACACACACACACTCAACCCCTGAAATCTCCAAATGTAATGAGTCACAGACTGAGTAAACTGGACTTTTTGTGGGAATGGGATGATTTTCCTTGTCAAAAGAAACATTTATTCCTTGATCTTCTAAAACAAGTGTTTTTTCCTTGTGTTAAAATTTATCATTCCATCAAAGAACAAAATGTGGATGGGTTCTGTCCATTAGATACCTCGAAAAATAATAAATGCACAAACTCTGGTGGCCTGGACTGGATCTTGTATGATGGATGACATGCTGTAGCTAGCTTTCACTGTTACTTCCCTGTATTGACTTGCGGTTGTCCAAGGAACAAAGGTGCTTGGTATCCAAAGAGTAAAGGGACTCAGGATAGTGGAGTGGAGTTTGATGGTTAGGTTCTTGTGGTATTGAGTTTCAAAATTCTGATTTTTGGAAAGTTTGTTGTAAAGGAACTTTTGTACTCCTTTTGTATTAGATGTTTTAGGAACCTTAAACCTTTTATTTTGTGTATGTGTTTTTTTTTTGTTTCTTTTGATCAATACCTTTTACTTCATTTTATAATGATGTCTACAATTGTTACAGAGGATGAGCAGGTTCCACCTATTCTTAAGAAGGAGCAACCTAGAAATTTATGGGATGATGAAGATGCAGAAGACAATGATGTTAGAGAGTCTTGGGAGGATGAAGAGGAACCTACTCCGGTACAGTTCTTCACTGTTCTTATATACCCTATTTATGTATATCTTCTATGTCTATTAGGGGAAAGAAATGTATGTTCTATCAGGTGTAGATTATAAAAATCAATCATGGAACCATGCAAGCTATGATACACTATCTTATAACTTTGATTCTTGTTACTCATGCTCAAGGTATGCAATGGTAGACTACAATAAGAACCCTATTATAAGATGGCACAGATTGGAAGTTTATTCTTTTGATCTTATCAGCCACTAGAATGTCAGTACAGGTTTGGAGAGACTATCCTTCTGCAGTGCACTATGGGGTCTATTAGATTGTCTCAAAATGACTTCAAAATCTTCCCAATAAGTTGATTCCTGCTCACACATCAAAGAAAAATTACTACATGGTGCACAAAACTATATTTTTAATTTTTAATTTTGATATTATACTGAACATCACGTTGTATGATTCTCGCATCATTTCTGTGGTTAACAAATTGAATTCTTCAAGAACGAATGACCAGTAATGTTATATTAGAAGAAGCAATGTTAATGATAATAATTTTTTTTGAATGAATAATGATTTTATTGCAAAAAAGAAGACTAAAATACAAGAGGCACAAACAAAACGAGACCGCAAGCCCCATTCTTAGCTCAGGAATCTACCAAACCATTTCTTTCCCGTGGAATAAAAGAAAGGGAAACATCAAGCAACTTAACAAGGACTCTAATCTAATCTCATGAATAAAATGGAGCAAATGCCACAAACCCAAGGCCTTGCCCAAGCCCCAATGCACCACAACTTTCGTATCCCTTTTCAATAAGACAGCCCCAAAATTTCATCTCCTTGATTTTGTGCAAATCTATCACAAATGAGAGCACCTCCGCTTTGGTAGAGTCACACACTCCAAGATGACAGCAAATAAGCTGCCAAATCTGCCTGGAATGATCCCTAAGCACGCACCCAAAACCAGCCAGCCTGGATTTTTTAAGAGCCATCAAAATTGAGCTTGGGGGGGGGGGATCAGCTTTGAAGAAGCACACATGCACATACAAGTCCACTCTTTAACCCAATTGTTGAGAGAAAAGCCATGAAACTCCTTTAAGACCAACATCCAAGAAGCCACCTTCAAAAGGATCAAGTGCACTACCTCCCGAGGGGATTTACAGTCACCTTAAAACATTCTTCTATTCCTCTTATTCTTAATGCCCCAACACAACCCATGGAGCCCACCTGAAAAAAGCTTGCCACGGGGGCCCAAGAAGCCACCATTCCAATGACGGGAAAGATCCAAAGGAAACAAGGCATCACCTAATGTACGTTCAACTAGAAACCACTTTATGATTCATTGCAAGGTTTTTTTTTTGGTAAGTAAGGTAATATATTAAAAGAAACCTAAATAAAGGCAATGTATGAGAGATACAAGGCCTCCATTAGGCCACGCTAGAAGAAAACTATGGACTCCCATTCAAAAATCCAGTCTTGATATTGGAGATTAGAGAAAGAGGGGTAAAGGCAACTCCAAGAAAACAAGAGAGAAAATCTTGTTGAGAGAATCTTCCGCTGCGCATCGGTCTTCAAAGATCTTGTTTCTCTCCTGCCATATACACCAATAAACAACAAACAACAGTCATTTCCATAACTCTTGACCTCTCGGAGACATCCCGGATCCTTTAGCTTTGCTCCACTCCCATATCAAAAAATGGATGGAGGAGTGTTGCACCCAACATCTATTAAATCTTTGAAGACATCGACTCCACATCTTAAAAGCATACTCGTAGTGCAAAAAGATATGGTCACAAGATTCCTCCTCATGAAGACACAAGCAACACTTGTTGACGAGCTGGATTCCTTTGGATTAGTGGGAGGCTTCCTGTGAAACAAAATCCACATAAAGAACGCCACCTTAATGGGAACTCTAGATTTCCATAGAAAATCAGCAGGACAACTGGCTATGGTTCAATGCTTCATAGAATGAAGAGATAGAGAATTCTCCACTCCTATCTTCTCTCGACACTCATTTATCCTCCTTAGCTATATTGATCTTCAAGCTCTCTAACACTTCCATAAGAGTAATAGCCTCCCGAATCTCCCAATCAATCAGGTTTCTCTTGAGATGAAGATGCCAACTTTTCTTGTCATCAATTAGAACATAATGTTGCTGAACAGAGCCATCTCTTTTACCCGCCAAGTAGAAAATAGAAGGGAAACCTCCTCCAAAGACACCTTGCCACACCATATATCCTTCCAAAACCGCACCCGATCCCTTCTACCCACTTTCAACCTCACAAACTTCCCAAAAGCCTTGGACACTTTAGAAATCCCTTTCCAAACCCCAGTACCATAGGCCCCACTGGGACTATTGCTTTCTCAACCCATCTCCCGGGTCCCGTCAAGCAATCCTGCAAACCTCTACAACCATTTCCCGAGAAGAGCTGTGTTCAGCTGCTTGATTGCACGGATGCCGCCTCAGATCTACCGGCTTACAAACTTGGGTTAAAGATAATAATTTTAATCCATGTTTTTCCAAATCAATCGGGTTCTACTTCTACATTTTTTTTCGATAAATGAAAATTTTATTGCCAAAAAGAAGGAAAATATAATGATACAATACACACCAATTAATTAAAAAGGCTTACAAAGACCATTATAGTGCACAAGTTGATCCACCCCCCAATTTGCAAGAGAATCTGCAAGATCATTCTGCTCCCTAGGAACATGACGAAAAGAGTAGTCAAGCTGTGAGGAAAGCTCCACAATTTCATAAACCATACTCCAGACTCGCCATGAGTTACACTCCTTGCCCTGGCCCCAACTAATTACAACTTCTGAGTCCCCCTCAATGATGCAACCTGAAATCCTCATAATCTTTAACTCCTTCAGCTCCTTCAACAAGCTTTGAGTTTCTGCCATTGTAGAATCACAAACCGCAAGAGGACCACTAAGCACTTTGTAAAGGACACCGACATGATTTCAAACCGCACATCCGTACCTAGCTGGCCCGGGATTCCCTTTGGAAGCCCCATCAAAATTTAGTTTCAAAGAGCCTTGAGGAGGGGGATTCCAAGAGGTATCCTTACGAGATTGATTGTAGCGGGGGGCGTATGAGGGGGATTCCAAGAGGTATCCTTACAAGATTGATTGTAGCGGGGGGCGTATGAGATGGAGGTAACCCAATCTCTAATGAAGTCCGAGAGGAATAAACCTTTGAACTCCACCGTAACATGTAAGCAACTCCCCACCTCCCTAATGATTGCCCAATAACCTCATCATAGTTTCTCGAGGAATTGTGAAATATACAGTTGTTTCTCTCCTTCCAAATACCCCACACAATGGCATGAAGCAAGCTGTCCCCAAACATTTTGCTTTTGATGTTTACACCATACCAAAGCCATGAAGAGAAAACTTGAGTGATATTTTCCGGCATTACCCATTGAAGCCCCATTCTTGATAGGAAATACGACCAAATCTTGGTTGAGAAAGAGCAGTGAAGGAAGATGTGATGGACCGATTCCCCATCCTCATGACAAAGGACACAACATTGAGCAGATAGCAACATAAATGGCCTTTTTTGTAACATATCCATAGTGATGATCCGACCTAACACTGCAGTCCATGAAAAAGCTTTTACTCTTGGCGGCGCATTCGGTTTCGAGATCATCTTATGGGGAAAAGAGGAGTCTAGAATGATTCGGTAGGAGAGAGCAATGAAAAAAGATTTTGAAGAAAACTTTCTAGAAGACTCAAGGGTCCGAACCCCTTTATCCACACTGGTCCTTCAAAGGAATAAATCATTAAAGGAATCTAGGAGAGTGTGACCAATTGAGCCTCCCAGTCATATAACCCTCTTGAAAAAAGAAGGTTCCATGAGGGACCGTGATTGGAGTTAGAAATGATATCAGCAACCTTGGCCTCTTTTTGAGATGATATGAGGAATAGTCTGGGATATAAAGAGGCCAAAGTGGAGTCACCGCATCATAATCTTTCCAAAAGCTAATGGATCGCCCGTCACCAATAGCAAATCTAGTAAAGGGGGAGAAAAGAGGATATAATTTGGAAATATTTTTCCATATGAGGGACCAAGAGGTTGAAGGATGTTGGGAACAATCCCACCCATTTGAATGCCAACCATATTTTTGATAAATTATGGAGTACCATAGAGAGTCCCTTTCTGTTGTGAAACGCCATAGCCACTTGCCCAACAAAGCCATGTTCTTTTCTTTAATTCTGTCAATGCCCAGACCACCCTCTGACACAGGCCTACAAACATCATTCCAACTAACCAAATGATCCTTCTTAACTAAACCACCTTCCCATAAGAAATCACGTTGAAGTTTCTCCACTTGGGATGAAATTTTCACTGGCATCTTGAATAAGGACATGTAGTGTACCAGAAGATTAGAAAGAGCAGCCTTAATTAAAGTGATCCTTCCCCCCAAAGAAATGTACTGTCTTTTCCAGCTGTCCAATTTGTTCCGACTCCTTTCAATCATTGGGTCCCAAAAAGAAAGCATTCTCGGGGCACCACCTAGAGGAAGGCCCAAATATTTTAGTGGTCATTCAGCGGTTTTACACCCAAGAATCTGAGCATATTGATAAAGGGCATCTCCACTCACTTCAATCTTGGCAATAGATGTTTTCGACATATTAATTTGACGGCCCGAAATTGTTTCAAAGATTGTGAGAATATCCTTCAATGATCGAATTTGGGAAACATCCGCTTGAAGGAAGCACATTGTGTCATCTGCAAACTGTAAGTGGTTAATTGAAAATCCCTCATTCCCAGCCGTGAAGCCCTCAATAATCCCCCTAACTTTGGCTCGAGCCATTAATTCACTAAAACCATCTGCCACAAGAGTGAAATGAAGAGGAGATAACGGATCACCTTGTCTTAGGCCCCTAGAAGATTCAAAAAAACCTTTTGAGGTTCCATTTAGTAATATAGAAAAATGAGGATGATCTAGACAACCAGAGATCCATCTGATCCATCTTTCTCCAAAGCCTTTTTGCACCAATACCCATTTAAAAAAACCCTAATCAACTTTGTCATAGGTTTTCTCGAAATCAATTTTGCATACAATGCCAGGTAATTTAGATTTATTCGTGCTATCCACACATTCATTTGCAATTACTGTGTTGTCCAAGATTTGCCTTTCCTTTACAAAAGCACTTTGGGAATTAAGGGCTACCTCTTCAATGGCCTCCCTTAATCTTATAGATAAAACCTTTGCCAACACTTTGTATAAGCTACCAACCAGCTTATGGGCCTAAAGTCCGTCAGATCTTTCGCATTAGACTTTTTGGGTAGTAATACCAAGAAAGTAGCATTAACCCCTTTGCATATAACTCCGGATTCAAAGAATTCAGCGAATACCTCCATTAGATCCTCTTGAATAATGTTCCAGCACTCTTGATAGAAGAGCATGGAGAAGCCATCCAGACGAGGTGATTTGTCTTTTCCCATACACATGACTGCGTTTTTAACCTCTTCAATTGAAAAAGGCTTCTCCAGCTTGGAAGCCATTTCCATATTAATCCGAGAAGAGAACAAGTTGGAGAGACGGGGTTTCTCTCGATCATCCTTTTTATAAAGAAGGGTAAAGTATCTAATGGCCTCATCTTTAATTTTGCCGAAGTCCTGCTCCACATGACCTTGAATAGATAAAGCTGGGATTGTGTTTTTTCTTTTTCTTCCATTTGCCACTTTGTGGAAGTATTTGGTATTTCCATCATCGTCGTTAAGCCATTTGCACTTAGCATTTTGGCTCTAAAAAGTCTCTCCTCTTCTTAATAAAGATTCAATCTCACTCAAAATTTTATTTTTCTTCTCTTTCAGCGGAGGAAGAAGGCATCCATCCTCTTCCAATTTACGGTCCAGAGCTCCCAATTCATCCCAAATTGACTCTTTCATTTCTTTGATGATGCCAAAGGTATTTTTCTATTCCAAACCTTCAGATTTTGTTTAATGTTTTGCAGTTTCTTCATAAATCGAAAGCCTTTGTAACCTTCCACATCAATTTCATTCCACCATTCCCGAATTTTGTCTTTGAATTGTGGATGAGATACCCACATATTCTCAAAGCGGAAGGGAATAGGGCCGTAATTTATTTTTGAAGAGTTAATCATGATAGGCCAATGATTTGAGGCTAATTTTGGAATAGCCTCTTGAGAAAAATGAGGATAAACTTCTTCCCAATCATTAGACACCAAGAATCTATCCAATCTTGAGAGTAAAGGGTCATCCTTACCATCCGTCCACGTGAACTTCGCATTTAATAGAGGGACATCACGAAGATCACATTGAGTAATAAAATCACTGAAGTCTCTCATTCTACGAGTGATATTTGAAGGACGACTCTTCTCATGAGTGAATCTGATGACAATAAAGTCTCCCCCTGCTACCCATGGACCTCCCCAGTGGGCTCTAATACAAAAAAGCTCATTCCAGAAATTAGTCCTTTGCTGAGGCCTACAAGGGCCATAGACTCTGGAAATCATCCATTCAAAGCCGGTGGACACCTCCACCAACTTAATTGACATCGAAAAATTGCTCATTATTTCATCCAATTTGGTGACTTCCGCCGGATCCCATGCAATAAGGATCACTCCCGAAGTGCCAATAGCTGGAAGGGCACACCAACCAATCAACTTTTTGCCCACTATACTTTTCACTAAACGATTGCACATATTTTCTTTCTTTGTTTCTTGCAAAACCAAATTTGTTGGATTTCCTTTGGATACACACTCCCGCACTGCCCTTCTCTTTCTTACACCACCAAGACCACGGACATTCCAAGATATGATCTTCATAAGTTTAACATTAATTTTTCCCTTGGGAGCTCTCTTATCCCCAATGTTACAGTCCACATTTTCCTTCTCCTTCATATCCCATTGCAAGTTCCGAAGTTCATGGCAACCTTTACTGTTAGTTTTTTTTCTTTATTTATTTTTATGCTCCTCATTACAATCAACCTCCTCATCTTCAATGTAATCCGATAACTTTACTTCTTGATCACTCTTGTCATAAACAGTCAACCCAAGTTTCTCCGACATGATATCCACCCCTTTTTTTGCAGATATCAGTTGTGAGCCATAGGTACCAACTTCCTTTGAACCAACACCCACCACCGCATCCGTTGCACAATCACATTCCACCATAGATTGGGTCACATGATTGTCCACAACATCACCATGGTTTGAATCCATGATTTGATCATTTAGGGGAATGGAATTCACAGAACATTTAGATAGAGAGTTTTGAAGTAGGAGAAGGAGGGATACGAGAGCAATCAGGATCATTTGGAATTGAATTTGCAACAAAAGAGATTGAAGTACCTGGTATTTGTGACGAATTTTGATGATCTGGAACCGATTCACCATTAGAGCACCAACCCTCCATTTCCATAGCTTTAATCGCCCTGCCAACTGAGTCTAGAGAAGGAGTTGAAAAGGCCTCGTCAGATGGATCATCATAGTCAACAATTCGGTGCTCACAAACAGGTGTGAAAAGATTGTGCGACACTGGCTCCTCTTCCCCATCATCCTCCACTTCTGTTTCATATTCAGAGTCAGATTCATCAACTTCATCAGAAGAACACTCCCCACCTCTCACCGAAACCAGGGCCTTGCCAACCACAAAACCCAAGCCATCATTATCTTGTCATCGTTTCAATGCATCCAAACCAAGAAGGTTGCTATGTTGGTGGGACATGTCCACCGAAGTATCAAGTTCCACCACAAAAGATCGAGCCCTCTTTGAGAAAACAGGAGTTGATCTGTTGGCAGAGGATCCATCAATCGTGGGAGATTTTGAGGGTTTTTCAACCGAAGAACTCAACTTTGTACCTTTCTCCACGCATAAGCCATTGTCGGCATATTCTATATCACACCTAAAGCCCTCAGACTGCATCCCGTTGCCATCTTCCTTTAAAACCTTTTTGCCGCTCCATGCTTCCTCAAAAGCCTCATCAATAGTTCTGCAATACACCCTTGAGTTCGTCACGCTCTCAACTCCCAATGATTCATTCGATTGGCGGCGGATCGGCTATTGCTGACAGACCATTCTCTTTGAGATTGGACGACCCCCCCTTAGAACCGCCATGGAAGACAGCTCCCCTGCAATTAAGTCTAGAAGTCTCGCCTGTCGAAACCCCTTTATAATTCTTTGGGCTATGAGATTCCATATTTTCCCTTTCGGTGGCTGAATATAGGCCCGCCTCGGCACTGCCTAAACCATTCGGGCCCAACCCATTTTGACTATTCAAGCTATAGTTGTATTGGGCCGTCATGTTATGAGGCCCACTAGATTTAGGCCTCCACACCCACGTCGTTTTCACAGAACATGAGTTGCCATCCTGACCGTTTAATTGCCCTATCTGATATGAGTGGTCCGAATCACCTCTAGGTTTAGGGTTATATGCGTACCCTTTGGAAATTCCTGCCTCGGCCTCACATTTTCCTTTAATGCCGATCTGATCCTCGCCTAAAGACGAATCATCAGGAGGAACCAAAACCCTAATTCCATCCAAATCTAACGGGTGAGAAAACACCTCCTGATCCAATGGTGTACGAACATCTTCGCCAGCCCCTCTCGCCCTTGGATGATGCTCCTTCTCATTGTTTGTCACGGCGCCTGAGGCACCAGTCCCTATCTCCGCTTCAATCAACAGGTCATATTCCACCCCTTTCAATGGTTATTACCATGTGGCAGGGAATCAGGTTCAGAGATTCAGCCTCCACCATCAAACTAGCAAAAGCAATTTCAGATTTAGATTTGGTGCAAGGGTTGATCACCAGTAGTTTACCACAGTAGCTTCCAATTTTCTGAAAAATTTCATATTTCCAAGCATTTAAAGGGAGTCCCCAAATCTGGAGCCACCTGTTACCAGTCACGGCGGCCGGGAGTAATTTACGATTGATGGCTGCCATCTTTGAAAACAAAGAACTCCATTCCCAATCTTTACTGATCCGGACTTAATGAGAAGCCTGGATTCATCTTTGGAGCTAGTAATGAGTAACCCTCTGTTTGGAGGGAATCCTAATGGTTTCACAGAGAAATGATTCAGTTGTCCCTTCCTAAAGGATCCTGAGATAGCCTTCGCAACTGATTCCCAGTGGACTACCACACCCCATACGTCAACTATTATAGCCCTCCCATTGCTGACTGGGGCCTTATGAACTCCCCACACAGGTTGATTCTGGTTTTCCAAACAAATTTCGTTTAGCATGGCAGGTGGTGAGTTGGGCCTACCTTGCCGCCCCATCTGTTTCAACAAATCAACAAGGCTTCTCCACCCACAAAATCTCTCCCCAGCTGGGAAGAAAACCACCTTGTTAGATTCGTTAGCATGCCATTCCGTGACCTTGAGAAAGTAACCCCTATCATTTTCGCCAGCAGCAACAATGATGGTTTTACCGTTAAGCCTGAATGAATCCTTTAGATTTGAATATTCCAGCAAAATGACATTTAGGATGAAGGCCAGTATATTGTTAACTAAGCCGGTAGCGATATTGACCTTAGCAACCCTCCCATAACCCTGTTCAGTAATAGAAAGAGATCGGTCATCTGGTTCAAATTCAAAAATTTTCCATTCTATCGACAAGTATCTTTTAACAGAACGCTTCCCTTTCCCAACTAGTCGCCGGAAGGGAGGGAAATTTTCAGTTCTGCATATCACACGTCCCCTTGAATTTTTTTGATAGACAAAAAAGATTTTAGTAAACTAAAAGGAAACAAAGGAATGGATGAGATACATCCCTAAAGCAGAGGAACCCTTAATTGAATACTAGATATTCTCATTTGAAAATCCAAACTTAAAAAGCGAGAGACCTGTCTATGCAGCAAAGATAAAGATTTTCTCCGGAAGCTTTGAAGCATTGCATTCGACATCTTTGAAAATACATTGATTCCTCTTGATCTGTACATCCCAACAAACTACAAATGGGATTCTGGGCCACAATGTCTCTCCTTGAATAGATAAATCAGCCATATCACCTTGGCTCCACTCAGATATCACTTATGCCATGGCCTGCATCACTCTAAATCTTTGAAGCAGTTAGAGGAATTTTTTTTCAAATTGAAGCAGCCACCTTGCAATGCAGGAGTACATGGCTTGAGTTGGTCTCTGAAATACGAAGGCAGCATCTATTTGGGGTGAACATACCTCTTGCCATTAAATTTTCTATTGTTAGCACCTTACCCAAAAAAAAAAAAAAAACAACCACATGAAGTAGGATAGTTTTGAAGGCATCTCAAATAAACTTAGTTTGGGAAGAGCTGTCACCTCTTGGAATCATGGCTTGAAAGGACGATCTCACCGAAAAGAAACCTTTAGGATCTTTTAGCCAGACCTTTTTATCCTGCTTCTCCTTTCAATGCTGGAAACCTCTAACGAGCAATAATCAGGCCACCTCTTCCGCTTCCAAATCATGAACATTTTTCCTAAGCTGCAGGTTCCATGAATGGAGGAATGAGACCTGATCAAGTGTTCCTGAACTGATCCGTCATTATGAAATGCCAAGCTGTAAATCGACGGGAAATCTCTTTTCACAGAGCTGCTGCCACACCAAACATTTTTTTTTTCAAAATTTAACAGCATATCCTTTGGAAATTATGTATCCCACATGCTCTTGAAAAGCTTCATTAACCTTAGAAAAACTTTTCTCCAAACCAATCCCATAAGGACCATGAGGATTTTTTGCCATTCCAGCCCGCATCTCTTACTTTATATTTGGACTCTATCACCTTTCTCCACAGCTTTGATTTTTCTTCTCCAACATGCTAGAGCCATTTTCCTAAGAGAGCCCTATTCATTTCCTTATTAGGACAGATGCCCAAGTCTCGTTCCACAGGGTGGCACATATTCTTCCTTTCTCATAAGGTGGTATTTTCATTTTTCCTGCATCAAGTTCCAAATGAAGTCTAATAAAGGGTGATGGTATAATGTAAGATTAGATAACATGCTTTTAACTAAGGTTATCTTACCTCCTGTGGATAGATATTTGCCTTTTCAGAATTAGGTTTCAAATTGAAATTTGACTTGTAATTCGCACCTGAAGGCAGCCCCCAGTAAAGGCCCGGAAGCATGGCTGTTTGGCATCCAAGAATAGATGCTAAGCTTTTTCTATCCGGCACTTCACCGAGCCCCATTTTCTTGCTTTTGTCTAATTTCATTTCCAGACCCGAAGCTGCCTCAAAGATCAGAAGAATACATTTTTAATTTTGAACCTGAGACACTGATGTACTTATAAAAAAATGGAGGAGTCGGCAAATTGAATAAGAGGGGTTGATGGGCCACTCAACCCCACACTCCAACCTTTGATTAAGCCTCGGATTTCTTCCTTGTAAACAAGTTTGTTGAGGGCCTCTGTAACCATAATAAGTAGAACTTGCTGCTATGAAAGAAAACCTTTGGGATCCATTCACCATTACTGAATAAGAGACTATAGAAATACTAACACTGATCCACTTGTGCCACCTTTCATTAAATTTTTTTTTTGCCATGGCCTCGATAAAGGCCCAGTTGTCGTAGTCGTACATTTTCTTCATATCTACTTGGCTGATAAGACCCTCATTTTCTCTCCCAACATTGTCAATACACTCATCAACGATGAGAGAACAATTGAGGATCTGCCTACCTCTTACAAAAGTGCATTAGAACTGAGAAATTATACTGTCCATTACATCCTTAATTCTCTTAGCCGAAGTTCTTCTCAAAATTTTTTCTATAACTTCCCATCAAACTGATAGGTTTGAAATATTTTACATTCGTTGCACCTTGCTTGCCACAAAAGGCCTTTCAATCCATTCCTTCTCTTAAAAAATTCGATCAAACTTGTGCACCCAATCAATCCCCACTTTTAGCTTCTTGATTGCATTGATTTTGGGCCTTATATCTCTTTTCAGCCATGCAATTCTAGACTTTTGTTTCCAAATTATCTCTTCCAAACTAACTCATCTAAGATATTCCTCTTTCTCTTCTTGTCTCTCAACTTTTTCTGCTGCTTCTTTCTGTCAATCTCGATTTTCTCTTAAGACATTTTTTGTTCTTGTCTCCCACTTTACTTTACTCTTCCTTCCTCCTCTTTCTTCTGCTTCTTTTTCTTCTTCTTCTTCTTTAATGGCTTCTTAAGAGCTTTCATCTTCTGTCCAAAGCCATAACTCGCTGTACCTGAAAACCGAAAGGACCTGCACCATTTTTGTACTCTCTTCTAAAGTTGCATAATCTCAAATCAAAAGGAAGGTTTTGGATTTATTTCTTCTTGCTTGAAAGGAAAATGGCAAATGTGATTAACTTGAACTAACCTAGATTAACCTAAAATTGACAAAATAAAAAAAATTTGCATACACAAATTTTAAACTCCAAATTCCCAAAGTACCCCTGAATAAACCCATCAAATCTGAATATGGGCTCTTTCTTGTTCCACATCAAAATGGTTGAATACCAGCTTGGAAAGGGCAATCTGCTGTGCTTGGATGAAGTGGTGTTCCTAGGTGTTTAACATAAACAACATAACCATAGCCAGAGACTCTTGGTCAGTTGATCAAATAAATGAAGCCCCATCAGCGGCATATCCATCAAACAAACCTTATTTTTGAGATAAAATTGGAAAAGAAAGAATACCCACTTAGAACCATCTGCAACCGATTTGCACTTGATGGATACAAAGAAAGAATAAATCTTTTTGCCCAACATCTTTATGACATTTAGTTTCAGGCCACTAGGATACCTCCAGCTTTGTTGATGGCATTTTTATGCACGAAACCAAAGTTTTTTCTTCTCCACAAATCCATTGCTTCTTTTCGCCAAAACTTGTATGGTTTTTACTTTTTTGAAGAACCACCACATCTGCTTTCTGTCTAGTGCAGAGTCCTTTACATAAACCCCTTTTAGACTCCTAACATTCCATGACAACATGTTCATCTTCATTGTAGATAATCACTTGGTTTCTACATCTTCCACCTCTCCTCTCCTTGATACTTCTCTCTCTCTCTCTCTCCTTCTTGCCGCTTATACTATTATAATTAATAGAAGACAGACTTTAGTCTTTACAATTCACTGCTCCAGCCTTTGGATTTGCCCCATGATAGCTACATTCTCCTTGGATTTAAGCATTTCTTTTTTGGTTTTCCAAAACAGTTCCTCCACCCTTTCTCCTATACATGTAAATGAGATTTCCAATATCTTACTAGTCTCTTTGACTTTTTTTTTTTGGATGAAAATCTCTTACTTTTTCAAGACCCAATCTGACGATCCAAGGGGGGGGGGTTGCATTTGAATAGGATTTCCTCTATGATTTCAATGTCTAAAGCATCAATTTCTGTGTGACCTTGAATCACCTTCCTTCTCTTTATGTATTTCTGATCATGTATGGATTCCAATTCTCTATCGACCAAGACGTCGGATAGACCATTCGCTGCTACGTCATCGATTCCATCCCCCCACTTTGCCAATCTGACTTCCAAAACTTCTGATTTTCTCTTTTTGTTCTCCATCTTTCTCCTGATCAAACTTAATAGGACTTATTGGAAGGTTCTCCTCATCTCCTTTCATCGGATTGAAAGCCTCCCTTGTATTAGATTCAATTGATTTGAATTCTGTTAATTCATATGATATGATAGATTCGGGGGAAGAGATTAGTTTTTGGGAGGATAGTTGGGTAGGGGAAGCCCTGTTAAAGGGGAGTCTTTTAGTAGTCTATATTCCTTGGTGGTTGATCCAATGGTGGGGGTGGTAGAAGTGTATAATGAGGTGGGTAATGCTTGGTTGCTGAGGCTTCGTAGGAACCTAAATGATTGGGAGATGGGGGAGTTGTATAGATAGTTGAGTTTATTAGAGGGATGGAATCCAACTCCTAAACAGGGGGGATGGGATGGAATGGGCTATTTC